>PVKS010001204.1:0-149969 GCA_004027875.1 Aplodontia rufa
GCTGGCTTGTAAGAGAATTGGTGGTAAACAACTCTAAGGGGTCCAGCTGGCTTGTAATTAGCAAATTGCCTGACCGCATGACTAAGCTATTCGGCCACTCATTTGTTACAATTGGGGAAAGGTGTTTGCATTGTACCCTATTGGCTGTTGTAATGGATAAATAGAGTAGCAGCTAGTCAGGTAAAGCAAGCGGCCCAAGAAGTAAGTAGCCAAAGAAGAGAAAGCAGCCAGAGAGGAAGCAGCCAAAGAAGAGGAGCAGCCAGAAGAGAAGCAGTAGCCAGAGAAGAGCAAGAAAGCAAGCAGCTGTGTCCTGAAGGAAGAGACCACAGAAGCAGTCAGAGAAAAAGCAGCAGTCATAAGCAGCAGTAGCAGCAGCAGCAGAAGCAGAGACGTCAGAGATCAGCAGCGGTAGAAGATGCAGGTCCCGTGTTCCAGCCGCCGGCATTTGCCCCCTTGTTCCCGGCTCCCCAACCCTTCCTAACTCAGCCCCTCGGAGGATGGCTCAGGCTTGCTGGGTCATTCTATCCGTTCCTCGCTCTGGAGTGCAGCGGGGAGCAACTCCTCGCCCCATCCCCGCCCTAACTCGGCCCCTCGGAGGACGGCTTGTTAAGGTCATTCTGCCTGCTCCTCGCACAGGAACGCTGCATGGAGCGACTCCTCTTCCCCGGTCCCCACCCCTGTCCTGCCGGCGCCCGGTTCCCAGTGTCCTGCTGGCCCCCCGGGGAACGGCTAAGGTCCCCCAAGGCCGTTCCACCCGCTCCCCGCTCCAGAACCCAGGGGGGAGCGACATGCATGTGCTTTAAAATGCTTTTTTGTATTCTGAGTGCAAAGGCAATACTGTCTTCTCTTTTTACTTGTGAAGTATCAAAAGAGATGGCCTATAGTTCTTCAATTCTGAAATTGGACTTTCTCTCAAATTAACTTAAAATGTGGCTTTATTCACACCTGAGACCCCTTAAGAATAAACAGCATCTGCAGTTCTTTTTCAAGTACTAGCCTATCAATCTAAATAGAAAAAGAGAATCTTGTTCAGTTTCTGGGTTCTTGTAGCATGGCATTTGTGACAATCTCACAGAAGATTAGTGACTCTAACACAATTTAAAACTTAGAATCCTATTGAATGTGCTTCAGAATAAAATCCAGCTGGGTTTAAAAACAATGCTTAACCTTGATTTATGAATGAAATTTAAAAAATAGCATATCAACAGAGTTTGGACCAGCAGATACAATGGTGATATCCTTGAAGCCTTCGAGTTTAGGAATAAAAAGGTTTTTTTTCTCTTCCTTTGCATAAATATTAGAAAGAGAAGAAACAAGAACTTACCCATTCCACTTAGTGGTATCACATGTAGAATAAAAGTGTGGATTTTCTCCACTATCTAAATGAACCTCCATTTTCTCACCCATACACTGTTAAGATCTCAGTAAATGCTGATAGAATGACGAAAAGTGATGAATTACTTTGGATCTTGTTCCAGAAAATGACTTCATTTTTTTTCTTTTCTGATAGTCATGTAATAGATTATTATCTCAGTATTAACATATGAGGTCCTGGAGAAGCCTGTCAGATGAAAGTATATCATTAGCAATTTTTTTTTGCATAAAGCATTCCACTTTTCTAGCATAAAACACAACAGGTCTCTAAGATGCCTGACTGAGTTCATAAATTGGTTACTTTTACCAATGCATGTACACACAATTCCATCCTTCTCAATATTTATTATAGTTTATATTATCCTTTTTTAAAGGCTACACTTGTTTCTTCTAAATGATCTGAAAAATTAATCTAGATTTCCATGAGAGGGTCTCAACAAATAAAAGCAAGTTTCCTTTATACCACCATATATTTCATAGGTCAAGGATATATGGTAAACATTTTGAATATGTGCTAAAATAGTTGTGAGTTCCTTGTTTGACAGTCTGGCTCTATCTGGTCTATACATTCTGAACACTATATGATCGTGTTTAAGCTATTTAACCTCGTTTTTCCTGTCAAAGACAATGTTATTTGCTATCCTTTTTTCTTAAAAATGATGATTATGGAGATTAAGCCAGGTAATCCTGAGATGGAAAGCAGTCTCCTTTGACATATCATCAGTTTCATACAGTTCCTTCATTTGTTCATTTGTTTACTCATGCAGCAAACGCTTACTGGCACCTGCTTCATGATACAGACCATGCATGGTCCCAGGACCATAGATAACCTTGCCCTTGTGTGGTGTCAGCAGCACATGAAGTAGACAAAGTACTGAGATGAAGAGAAGAATTCAACCCAGTGAATATTAACCTCATTTGTTCAATTCTTCCTGCATGATCTGCTTAACTGGTTATAGAAATCTAATAGTCTTATACTTGAAGTTACTTCCTATTTAAAAAAAAATGATAACTAATACACAGGGTTGATTTGAGCTTAAACTGAACCAATAACCATCCAACACTGTGGTACCTAGGTCATATGTAGCAATATTAGCTTTTGTGAAAATTATTAATTTAGCATTCGCAGAGATTCTGAAGAATATATAAATGGTTTGCTGCATAAATGTTATTTGCCCAGAGATTTCTTTGCTTTTAGTTAAGTATCCCCTCTTAATTCTGCTACTTCCAAACAAATGTTCATTCAATGAGTAATTATTAGTTCCCTGCTATGAATACTACCTGCATCTAGAATTTATAATCTTATTTAAGAGACAAAAGAAAAAACTGTAGAGTAAACATTTGATATAGAATGTGACTCAGTAGTGATGTAGAGGGATGGCAAAAATGTATTTTTGACTGTTTCTGAGCTCTTTCTGACACTGTTAATTAGCCTTCTCCGTATTTTTCCCCATAACATGGACATAGGTTCAGAATCCTTCTTAAGCTGGTACTGCAGGAAGCCATCATCATTCAAAGTTACTTCCTGGGTAAAACCTACTTGCCATCTCTAGCCAGACCAGAGTTCTGAAAAAACTCAAGACCACTTACTCAAATATCATTTTCGAACATCTCAGCATCTGTTTCCTTCCTTGGTAGTCATCAGGTCTTTGTCTGTATTTCTCTCCTGACTCCCAACATCATGCCAGTGACTTATACTACATTAGCAATGAGATATGGGTGCGTGAATGGATAGTGCAGAGCTTTAACTGCAGTTGGCAGGAGTCACTATTTATATGCTTACCCATTTCTGGGTCTCCTTTACCTCCAGGCTTCTCTCTATTGGAAATTAGGTCTGATCATGTGATTTTCTCAGGCCGATGAAATTGACCACAAGCATTTAAAAACTAATGTGCAGGTCTGGGAGTGTCGCTCAGAAGTAAAACACTTCCCTGGCCTGCACATGGCTCTAGATTCTTTCCCTGGCACTGCCGAGCAGCAACAATGACAGCAACTTAAAAAAACAACAATTTGGAAAAATCTTCATCCCCTGGCTTTGCCCCTCTGTGATTCTTAATATTATGATAAAACCTCATTAGCCCAAGTTCCAGGGTGACAAAACATGAAGCAAAATGTCACTAATCTAAAGTGAGCATATAGCATGAAAAAAATAATTTTGTTATGAAAACCACTGGAATCTATGCTAGTATAATCTACTCCCTCCTGATTAATACCACTCCATGGATACACCTAAACCAGGATAGTATCCCTGTGGGAGGCTCACCAATCCATGTAACAATATTTGAGGAGATTCATTAGCATGTGACTTGACAAGGGAACCAAACACTTATTTCATTTAAAACACATCTATTGGGGCTGGAGCGGTGGCTCAGCATTTTCGGCGCTTGCCTGGCAAGCACGAGGACCCGGGTTCAAACCCCAGCACCACGTACACAACTAAGTGTTGGAGCAACTAAGGCCCTGTGAAAAACTAAATAAAGTCGTTTCTCTCTTTCTCTCTCTCTCAATGTCCCTCTCTCTTTAAAAAACTAAAAATAAAAAAACACCATCTATGTATATATAACTTAGCATTGATCTAGTATAATAGCTTTGGCGGAGATAAGAAGATCTACATTAAAAGTACACAGAACTCTTTTTAATAAAATGATAGTTGCATACCTTTTTCTAGGAAAGTATAATCTCTTATTCCATTATGCCAGTGAAAATCCAAAGATAAATAAACACTTTTCTCTCAAAAGTTTTCTAAAGCATTTTCATCCTTTGGTATTCTTAGGTAGCTTCAAGTTAGCAGGACCTTTTCCATAACCAGTATGTGTTGTACTGACTCACTGAGGCTTCTGGCAGGCTATGTCTTTAGTATGTAGCTAAGGTTATGAAAACCCTGATTCAGTGTATGCACTCAAGGTCATAAACATTTGCTTGTGAGCATGCGCCTGCTTATGTAACTGTTGGCAATGTGCCTTCTTTGTCCATCCTTCATATATATATATATATATATATATATATATATATGTATATAGTCTATGGAAGGACTCAGCGAACTAAACGGAACTGACTGAACCAAATGGGGCTGCAGCAGGAGGCTGGGGGTGCTTCTGCCTCTAAAAAAAGAATGTCTGCTATCTCAACAGCATCTTGCATCTTCTTCCACCTGCTGGGATTACCAAATCTGTTTCCTGGGTCTGAGCCCTACCCTGACAGCATTTTAGGACTCAAAGAATTTTAAATAATATTAAGAAAATGCTGGGCCTATGATGTCTGCATTTTCTATCCAATTGTATAATTTTGGCTTTTTTTTTTTATATTACCAATCACTAGACTAAGTAATTCTCTTGAAAGCCACTGGCTTTTGTCAGGTAAACAGGTAAATATTTAGCACCATCATAATGCATGGATTATTTACACTAATCTCTCAGAACTTTGACAATTTTTGACCTACTCTGAGATATTTCATAAATTCTACTGCTGTTAATTCTACTGTCTAAGGTGGGCAGCAAATTTAATTCCTAGAGCAGCAATGACATATCAAAATATAGCATTTTCCCAGCTTTGGACCCATAAAGCATTTGATTATTTCTTTACCAGAGAAGATATCATGTCTCAATCTTTTAGCATATTTGTATTTTGTCTCATTTGCACATCCATACTCATCTATCTGCATCTATCTGTTTTTACTTCTGTGCTGCACCATGTCATAGTGAAATGTCTTTATAAAGGCATTACAAGTGTCCATATGACTTTATAAACTTAAAAAATATCAAAGTAGGTTATACTTCGTCCATATTTGGAACTACCAAAGAAAATACCTGAGGTTGAAATAAGATAATTATCTCCTTAGCATAACTGAATTTAAACACACACAAGCTATTATATCTCTACTTGCTTCTCTTCCTAACAGCTAAATAGTAACTTTTAACAGTAATCATATATCTCTATTTTGAAATATTAGAATGTAACAAAAGTATCTTAGAATTAAGTGAAATTTGGTATTTAAATGACTCAATATATAAATACATAATACATAAATAACTCTAAAGCCATAATTTCATAAATTTTCAAGTATGATTATAAATATAGATAATATGTTCATCATATGATGTATAACTAATGTACCTATTCAGTATAGACACATGTATAAACATACTCTAAATAATAAGTCTTATGGTTTTTATATTAACTCCAAGTTTCTGCTAGGAATTGGTGAGCCATATAGTCAGAAATGATTAAGAAATTGCCTTTGTGTCCATGCAGATCAATTTTTTTAATTATTTGAGTATAATATGATTATCTTCTCTATTCCACACTGTTCAATCCATATACCATTTCTGCTAGAATGATTAGTTCCTCCTGAAACTTACCCCATGAAATAATTTCAGAAAATCCTTATTCTCTGCGAATGCTTAAAATTCACTCTTGAGATACATAACTTGATGATATTTATAAGAATTTTGGTGCTATGATGTGAATATGGTTTTCTCCCTCTAAAACTCATGTTGAAATTTGATTGCATTGTGGCAGTGCTGGGATGTGGGGCCTTCAAGAGGTGATGAGGTCATCAATGCCTTTCTTGCTGGAGCAGGTCTTGCCCTCCTGGAATCAGATCAGTTACTGTGTGAGGCTGTCCCTCACGTATCTTCGCTTTGGAATGAGCCCATCTGTCCTTCACTCTCTCTGCCATGACCTGAATCATCATAAGTTCTCACCAAAGCCACACAGATGCCAGCATCATTCTCCTGGATGCCAGCACCTTTTCCATAGACATGGGCCAAAGTAACTTGTATTCTTTACAACTCACCTACTCAGGTATTTCTGGCAGAAAGCAGGCTAAGACTTTTATTTTTTCTATAGTAAATGCTTCCTAGTCTTAATGCTAAACCTAGTTACTCCTGAGTGTTACTTTTCTTTCTATTTTGCCCATTATGTTTCAATATCCCTGAGCTACGTTGGCAGTGGTTGTCTTGTTTTCTGACCAATTTAGTATGATTAAGAGGATCTCCCTATTCAAAAGCCTTTCATTCTTGACATTTTCTGTCATATCATTCAACATTTCTCTTTCCCATCTGCCACAAATATGAATGCTATCATTTTTTCCACCTTCCCACGCTTAACAATATCACAACATGTATTACAGTGAAAGAAAAGTATCAGAAAATAAATTAATATAAACTATAATACTATAATTAATTAAATATAGTATGGATGTTTTAGACCACTCTTTACCTATATTTCAATTTTCAAAAAATAGATTAAAATTCATATCAGATAGGCAAATTATTTCCATTTTTATAATTATACAATCACTTGTATAAAATACAGGCAATTTTGAATGAAAGAAAATGATTGCTCACTGATATACAGTGAGAAAACAAATGCTTTTATATTGAAACACCTAGTGAGGTGAAAGATAGTAATTATCAGCAGAGTAGTCAGGCACTACTACGCTCCTGGGATCTGTTTCTGGCAAATGTTCAGAAGGACTTCATGGTACTTTTTTCTTTTTAATGAACTAAGATACTTAAAGAAGAAGAATTTTGAACTCAGGGAATAATTAAGAGATTACTCTCTGAAAACATTGTCTCCAAATTGTTATCTATAAAACATTAACACAGCAGTTTGTGCCAAAAAAAGCCATATTTTAAAATATGCAACAAATATATAACTGGCAAACAATCCACTTCTTTCCAAACCACCATAACAGAAGATTTTCTCTCACTGTTGATTTCTTAGAAAAACCTCTGATGGAGAATTCTAAATTTCTGAGTGGCATTTAATCAGCTTTGCTCTTTGAGTTGCTTAAAAGTAGACCATAGACTGAGCACAGGTGAATGCTGTGGACTACTGGAAAACTGGTTCTCACTGGAACATGTGCAAAGTGTTAACAGAAAATTCCTTAATGAAGATTGTCCCATTAGTAGTCCCAGGGGGAATTCAGTCCATTGATTGCAAACTTCAGTGCCTTAGCAAACACTGAGGGGGAACAGTGATTTCTAAGCTAACATTGTTAAAGTTTAATTTTCACCTTTATCAGTTCACATGGTGAGATTCCAGCCCTGTATTTTATACATTATAAAATAATTCACAGAATATAATCCAATTAAATTCAGTTTCACTGCACTTGTGTATTTTAAGGTCTATTCTACAAGTCCGCCTCTTCAGGCCTGGGGGTGTGGCTCAGTAGTAGAGTATTTGCCTGGTGAGAGGTCCTGGGTTCCATCCCCAGAACAGCAAAATAAGAAAAATGATGAAGAGTAAACCAAATTCACTTATCTATTCCTAAATTAAGGATTCCAAGGATTCCCTACTGTCTTTTTTCTATTCCACCATTTCATTTTCTTTTGTGCCGTTTAAACAATATACTGCCCCAGACTCACCAACTACTGTTCCACCTTTCTTCCTATGACATTTTTCTGTGTTGCTTTTTTATTTATTAAAGGGCAGTGCAGAAATCATCAGAAACAGATGTCTAATAATAATGATGATACATTTGCAAGGCACAGAACTGATTTTTTATTCACCTTGCCATGCTTGTGATTCTAAATTATATGGTTGCATAGGATGAGAGCCTGTGGACACAGTCACCTAATTTCAATATCACTTAATAATAAACAAATAACAACAAGTCTGAGAACAGACCCCAAATATATCAGCAAACTTTGCTATCTTTGTTCCTGCCTTGTCTGTCCTTCCTTTTTGGGTCACAATTCTTTAAAGTGTAGAAGGACCTGGCTATGTATGGTAAAGCTAGTGATCACTTTATAGAAATGGTCTAGAGCAGGACACAGTCATTTCAGAATTAATATCTAAGCCAGACAGCAAACAGGATCATTTGAGTAAACTCTCTCCAAAATAATCCTTTAGCGTTCATACTAAATGTGTTCCCACAAATGTCAGGCCCACTGGCTGCATTGGAATTGAGTTTCCAATATTTGGAGCATTTTACAACTTTATTTCTGATGCAGTTGTCTTTTATTTGTTATTTTATTATCTGTTATCTGCCTTTCAGTTTTTAAAAACTAAGTGTTTTGCAGTAGCCATCCATCCACGTAGAATTTAACAGTTTTATTTTCAGTGTCTCCATCTGCCCATGTTGGCAAGGCACTGAGGTTACCTTCATAAACAAGATGAAGACTTTTCCCTCAGGAATTTAATATTCTGCAATATGATTTCTACTTTTTATTTTTGCTTTCCTATTAAACTTTCCAAGAAATTTTAATGCAACTTTGACTATTTCAGTATTTTATCTCATGTACCTAGCCAGCCTCCGACAGAAATCTTTCCTTAGTTTTAAAAAGAATAAAAGATACATTGTTTCTAATTTAAGCTTTTATTCTAATTCCTCCACAATAGGTTCAATACAAATTAATGTGCTAAGTTGAAAATTATGTCCAGGGAGCACTGTGCTTCTTATTGGTGACAAATATTTTCATAAAAATTACGTTGATCAACTTGTTGAAATCATCATTTATGCTGTTGCTACAGAGGATACATACATCTGTATACAATATCATTTTTAGATGTAAAAGAGGTAATGATTTATCCCACTAAAAATTTGGGTTTCAGATGCCTTTGTCCCACTGTTGCTTATTTCTGCCTGTTAGCCATGGTCAAACTACTGGCAATTCTTCTTTCTTCCTTGAAAAGAAACTGCTGAGGTTCACATCACCTTGGACCTGAAAAAAAAATAAAGTCATATATATTCCACATTCCTGATCTATTATTTAGGAAACTGAAACCAGAAAGATGAAATGATGTGTCTAGTGCTACCATTTGTGGTACTGGGGAAAGTTACCAGGACTAGCACATGGTAGAGCTGAATTCAGGGTTCAGTGCTTGCACATACTGTACCAGACTTAATTTTTTGACTTGCAACAAATCCTTGTAACTTCTGTTCATTGGTTTTGTAAGCTGTTAAAGTAACAAAAAAAAATCTTTAAAAAAAAAGCAAAATGAAAGCAGTGATATTTACTTCCCATTTTGGGTCAATGTATTTTGTGTTAGACTTATAAAATGAATCTGTATAAACTATATTTCACCCCATACAAATCTAGCTTCCCGTGGTTGCTTAGCAGCAGAAGTGGGGCTGTATGGTTTGCTCATCACTTAACTACTTTCTGGATGGTGTTGCTATGACATATTGGTGGATCATGATATAGCCATTTTACAAATGGAATTTAGTAATAATTCCTTTGCAAGTTGGGAATTTCCTGATTGACTATTCTTTGTTTTGGGCTTATAGCTGTAGTCATAAGTTTTCTCAGTCCATGCTGCTGGCTCATGGCTATCTTATGGGGACAATGAGGCAAACAGGCATGGCTGTTCTGTTGCACTGAATTTGTTTGAGGTAGCGCAGTAGCACGCATATCATTGTTGTTCCTAAGGGAGTCATTGGTCAAGTATTTGAATCCTTACTTCTACAACTCAGGATTTCCCCTTTGCATCTTATCTTGTCATAGATAATATTGTGTTCTAGCACCCTAAATAATGCATTATGATTATTCATAGCTCCATTTTTACTTAAGCATTATTACATGTGGTGGTAGATTATACATGTATCTGTCTATTGGGACATTCCCATCAATGAGGATGGTTGAGATAAGGGGTAAGATCCAGCCACTTAGTGTCAAGAGCACAGAGATGGGTAGACTCTTACCCTCTCATTGTGCTCCAGATATGACTTCCTAAAGGAGGTTCCAGTCAGAAAGACAGGAAAGTGAGTCCAGGACAGATCACTGGTCAAGGAGGTGACATGAAAAGCAAGATGTGAAGTGCAATATCCAAGCTAGGATGTGGAGGAACCAGAGAAGATGAGAATAAGAAGCAAGATAGTAGAAATTATGAATAGTCAATGGTTCTCAACTTTAAGCTTCAGAATCACCAGAGGAATTATTAATATATTTGGTACTAGACTCCCTCCCTAGAACATCTCTTTCAGGAGGTCTGTGGTGCAGCCTGAAAATTGGCATTTCTAACAACCACTGGGTTAAAATTATTCCCTACCAATTAAAATTGATTTATTTCCTATTGTCGTCATTTAGCAGCTCGTATAATACTCTGGTTAAGTATGTGTGTTTTGATTATAGAAACAATCTAGATGCCCTTCACTGGATGAATGGATTCAAAAACCGTGGTGTATATTACATAATGGAGTTCTACTCAGCCATTAGAACAATATCATGGCTTTTGCTGGTAAATGGATAGAAATGGAAAAAAAATCATGCTGAGTGAAACAAGCCAAACACAGAGACTTAAGGGACAAATGTTTTCTCTCAGACATGGAAATTAGAGTAAAATCTAAGACAGGATGAAAGTTAGTCAAGTTTATGTAGTAGACCCATCAAATTTGAAGTAACACAAATGATGTGGGAACTATACCTATCAAGGGGAGGGGAGGAGAAAGGGAGGGAGGAAAGGGAAGGAATAGGAGGGTGTTCAGTACTGTAGAGTACACTTGACTTCCATGAGAGGCCCAAATATACCTAGGCAGGCATATAAATCTAGCCATTTCAAGGATTAAAACAATATGGTCATTTATACCTATAACATGGAGGAATTACAGAGGAGACATGAGATCGGGGAGTAGGGGAAGGGGAGCAAGGATAAGGTTTAAGCTACTCTATCTATATTTATGCATGTATGAGAGTGAAGCCACAAATACTTTCATTATGTAAAAAAATGTTCAACCAAAAAAATAAAGTAAGTAAGTAAGTATGTGTCCTTTGAAATTAGACCATTTAAAGTCCAATCTTGATTCCACCACTGGCTTTGAACCTTGGGGTCACAAATTTCTTAAACTCTCAGAACTTCCTTTGTTTAGTGAGTATATTACCAACTACATAGGGTTGTTGCAAGGATTAAATGAAATTGTAGCATTAAGCCACATGTTGGAGTTCTGGCATATAATAATTACTCTACAAATGTTAGCTATTATTGGAACCCCAGAGTAAATGTTTGTATTCAGGAATGTGACTGCATGAAGTCCTTTGATATTGATAGTTATCTCAGGTTTAACCCAATAGATCATTCTCTGTATCTATAGCTCACTACAACTCCTCTGCTAAGATTAGTCATGAGTTGGAAGGAAGCTATAAATTGTATGTAAGCAATATATGATTCAGAAGTTACAGTGTGTTATGGATAGCCAAGAATCTAAAATTATTCATAGCAAATTCCAGATAAAGAGGGAAGAACACTTTCTATAGCTCAGCGGTTAGGAACATCAGCTGTGGGACCAGGTTGCCTGGGTTTGTGTTCTGATTTCCATCTTTAACTAACACTGTGACCTTGAACAAGACTCTTGTTTTCTTTCTTCTCCAGAATCTTCACATGTCAAATAGTGGTAATAATAATACTTATTTCAGAGTTGTAATAAGTATCTGTGGCCATGAGTGTGCATGCTCATAAGCAGGAGATCATAAATAAAGTGATGAGACCCTATAAATGCTTAGAACAATTCCTGGTACAAAATGAACATATCTATAGCTTGCTGTTATTCATATTTAGTATGTGTACCTGTGTATATTGTCAAATTTTTATTTTTGAGGAAAAATAAATCAGAAAAAATAATAGAAAAGTATGAGTCTGTGATAAATTTACAAAATTAGAAACAAGTGTTTGTAAACTACATAAAAAGGAAAGTGCCTCTATCTTCTTGATAGTCTTTAAGGTATAATTAGTCTTTCATTTATAACCAGAGTTAGTGTTCTGCATGCGACTTTATTGACCACTGCTTCAGTGAACTTAGACTTGGATTCTTCTCAGTCATTGTTTCTGACTGTCCCCAATAGCCTTTCATCATCTACCACCCCACAGGCATGTGCACCCATGCTAGGCCTAGCCTGCCCTTCTCAGGACACTACATAGATTCCTAAGACTTCCTCTTCCCCCTGCAGCCTCTAGGGCTCTCATCTGCTCTGTTATCTCTCAACTCAGGTCTAGGTCCATATCCACAAAGCCTGTTAACATTTTCACTTGATTTCTTCATCACCATATCAAAACTGAACTTGTTTTTCTTTATTTTTTTTTCTCCGTGCAGTACCTCTGGGAATCAAAAATACCATGTTGGACCCAGTTCCTGGGCTTAGCTTGTTGCTACTGACTCGGACCCACCCCTTGCATTCCTTTCTTAACTACAAGTTCCTTTTGCTTTTCCCCCCACATTAACTGCTCTTCCAGGTCGGAACCATCTCACCCTAGCCACTCCCTCCTAGGAGACAGGAGTCTCTTCCAAAGCACTCTCCTTTGGTAGCACCAACAGGCTAATCTTACTAGTTCCTCAGCTTTCCTGTTCCCTCTTATCCAAGTGAGGACACTTCTGCCTTAGTTTCAGCTATATTCATGGTTTGCATTTAAAGTCTGTACCCCTGTTAGGTCTCCCTTGTGCCCAACTGACTCTGCTCTGGACAGGCATGACCATGATGCCACAAACATCCCTTGCACTCACCACCCTCTAGGTCTGCAATACTG
This sequence comes from Aplodontia rufa, assembly GCA_004027875.1. NCBI lineage: Eukaryota > Metazoa > Chordata > Mammalia > Rodentia > Aplodontiidae > Aplodontia > Aplodontia rufa. Next base: position 12,838 of record PVKS010001204.1, read on the forward strand.
CATTTTTGTCCAGCACTTAGCATTCCTTTGTGTTTTGGATGAATCAACTTTGTTTTCCAGGTGCAGGAAGACAGAAACCACTCTTTAACTATTGCTAAATTATACCTGAATCTAGAGTAGCTTCTGGAACAGGAAACAATCACACACAGAACCACTGAATATTTGCCCCTGAAAGAAGCCAAAGAGAAATGTGCCCCAGTCCCCATACTCTACAAAAGAAGAATCTGAACACTTGAGATGGATATTTTTTAATGTAATAGCTATATATAGAGAGGAATATTTCTTGCTCTTCATGGCAAACAGAATGTAGTTACCATTGACATTATTGATATCAAGTTCTGTTTTAGAATAAATTTGCTATTGATTTATAAAGAAAACTTAAGTAAATAGTAGTACTAGAGTTAATAAGATATGAAAAAATTAAGAAAGCAATATTCAAACAAAAGAAGCCTTGAGAATACTGCAATATGTATGGTTAGAGTTTGCATTTTTTTCAATCACTATTCAATGACTAAACTCTCACTCCCTACAGCCTAGAAAACAGCCTTTAGACCCATTTCCTCAAACCCCAGGACCAGATGAGCACATAATAATTTTCAAAGCTACCTTTTCACTCTATGGTAAAGGGAAGAGAAAAATTAAGGGTCAACTGACAGAAATGTTCCTCAGCTCCTCTGAGGTTATGGGGTTTCAAAGTCCACTGGAGATGGTGATGTTACTGCAGAGCCAGTGCTGTCATGCAGAGGCAGAGAGTGGGGAAATCAGCTCCTCTCCTAGCTCTGTGATTCTCTGTCTCCTACACAAAATCTAGCTGAGCAAGCCGCAGCACGTTAAATGCTGAGCAAGCTAAAAGGAAACAAAAAAGAAAGAAATATATAGATATAATATATTATGTACACAAAATCATGTAAAGTCAAAGGGCTTTTGTATTTTATGTGTCGATTCTTTTTTGTACTCCCTCTCTTATTTTGGAAGCTTTTACAGCCACTCTCAGCAGCCCTTCCTTATAGTGCTTTCCACCAGCCTCAATGAATTATAGACCTCAAAGTAAATTCTCTACAGAAGAACACAAATAGACTGTGGCTAGAGGTCTGTTTGTGGTGGGGCCTGAAAAGTCAAAATTAAAAACTCTTTGAGTATTGGGAGATATGAAAAAGAGATCCAATGGGTAAAGTAATTCAGATTTAAACTCCCCAGAGTTAGGTCCCATTTCATGAGTTAAGGGCACAGACCATGCAAAACCACCCACACTGAAGAACCAGCTCCAGGTTTGGAAGACCCAGACCACTTGCACTTCTGACAAACTGCCTGCAAATTCAATGGTCCCACAGCCCCTAAGGTTTGATCATTTTCTGGAATAGCTCACAGAACTCAGGAAAGCACTATACTTACAATTAAAGGTTATTATAAAGAATATAAATTAGAACCAGTGAAATAAAGAGACACATAGGGCAAGGCCTGGGAGGATTCCATGCATGAAGTTTCTGTGTCCACAGGTTACAGCACCCTCCTAGTACATCAGTATGTATCACAAACCAGGAAGCTTTTCTGGGCCTCCTTGTCCTGACCTGAGGGATGGCTGGGGATGAGAAAGAACACAGGCAGGAGATCCAGGTGGAGCTGTCTCTCTTTATTTGAGCTTTACATTTCTTTTTATAATCCTTCTAAGGGAGTTGCGAGGGGTTATGCAGATTTCCAGTACAGACAAACAACTAGGGAACAGCCTGTGGTTAGGACATTCCAACCTACCGGATCTTCTTTTGCACAACAATTAGCAAGCTTAACAAAGCAGGACCTAGCAGCCCTTCCTGAAGGATCTTATGCAAATAGTGACAAGATCACTTTAGGGCAGCTGATGAAATGGAGTGAAGGCCAGACCCCAACACCTGGTATCCAGAGTTTCTTTCAGCTTTCATTATGCAGGCATGATTGACTAAATGATTAGCAACATGATTGAAGGGAACCTCCAACCCTGCTTCCACCCCTGGAGTTTGGCAGGTCAGGCTGGTTTCTCATGGCAGGAAACCCTCTTTAATCAAGCATGTTGGTCTTCCTGGCATGGCCAGCCTCCATCCTGAAACCATGTAGGGGCCCACAGTAAATTGACTCCTTAGCATAAACTCAGATGAGATCTCAGGGTCCTGCCATGAAAAACAAAGATACCCTTACCACCTAGGAAATTCTAAGGATTTGGAGCTCTTCCCTTTAAACCCTGGAAAAAGACCAGATAAGTTCTGGTCTTTCACTGCACAGAAAATACAACAAATGTTGGATCTGTTTTAAGTCACAGAAAATCATGGCATATATATATATATATGTATATGCATAGTTTTATGGTAGAGAAACTCACTGGGAAAAAATGCCATATGCATAGAAAATAAATGGTCATTAATTTTTTAAGTCTTTTAATTAATTAAGTAATTTAAGTCTTAATTAATTCATTGTCTTTTAATTTGTTTTCACTCATTTATTCATTCAATAATATTTATTGAGTACATCCTATGCTAGTCACTGGAAACATACTGTTACATTTTTAGCATAATAAAAAGTTATTTATTTGTATTACATAGGAAAGAGGGAGGTTGAACTATTTGAAATTATTTACTGATTTTAATTCCAATTTAAATGAACCTGAGGCTTAAGATAATTAATTTTTGTTTGTCAGGAGTGATGTAAGAGAGCCCTCAAATATGAAATATTGGGAATTAAACTTTGTGAAGAATTTGGGGAAGTGGGGTTAATAGAAATGTTGTTAGTTCAATCAGAATGCTACCATTTGGTCTCATGTTTGTAAAGAAAATCAAGAAGTACTTTGAATTGTGATGTTGTATTATAAATTGTTCTTTTTTTGCTTTCCTGTAATTGGAGCAACCTACTAATTTATACAAGTTGTGACTACTAACAGAGAGCAATCACCTCACAGACTTGTACCGAAAAGAAGAAACCATCCAAGTGATAGGAAATGGCCACGTCCAGAGTCCTCGCTTTCCGAATAGCTACCCCAGGAACCTGCTTCTGACATGGCGGCTCCATTCCCAGGACAAAACAAGGATACAGCTAGCATTTGACAGCCAGTTCGGATTAGAAGAAGCAGAGAATGAGATCTGTAGGTAAGTGGAAAAAAATTATTTTAGGGTACTGTAGTAGTGTTCCAAGGAGGGGAAAAAATGGTGAATTTAGAACATCACATCAACCATTCCCTGTGAGCCCTTTGGACCTAACTAAGCTGTATCCCTTCTTTTTATTTTTATTAAAAGCTATTGGGGCTGGAGCAGTGGCTCAGCGGTTACAGCGCTTGCCTGGCATGCACAAGTACACGAGTTCAAACCCCAGCACCACGTACACAACAGAGCAATGAAAGCCATGTGAAAAACTAAATAAAAATTGATTCTGTTTCTCTCTCACTGTCCCCTCTTTCTTTAAAAAAAAAAAAAAAAAAAAAAAAGCTATTAATTAGCTCTACCAAAGTAACATAGACTGCTACTACTGAGGGGTTGATAACCTGCCATGACTCAGGCGTACTCTGATTACTGTCGTGACTCTATGACTTCCAAACAAAGGTGCAACCCTAAGGTCCATGACATTCTATGCAGAGAATAGGCTTTGTGAACAGGTAGATCCATGCACTATCCCAAGTCACCTGCAGCAACTGCTCCTGGTCATAGGATCAGAGTCTGCCATGGGCTTAGGGAGCACAACCCCCAGATCAGCTCCAGGAACTGACGCAGGCGGTTGTGATCATGTCTTCCCCAAGGTTGGGAGAAGATGGTGGCTGGAGACCTGGTTGGGACCTTACTCTGAATTCCTAGTTTAAAGAACTAAGATATGTGTAAGAAGGAAGAGAAGGCAACCCCAGTATTTGTGCTCTAAGACAGCTGTTTCCCGTGGTTTCTGGCCCAGGGGTGGAAGATGAAAATTGTACCTGATAATCTTCTCCCTGCTTAGCATATTTATCAGAGAAAGTCCAGGCTGCTGTTCTTTGAATTGTCCTCCCACAATGTCTTACTCACCTAATTATCATGTGTGAGACTTGGGGAGGATTTTTCTTTCCTTTTCTTACTTTACTGCCTGCACTTATTCTGCATTGCCAATGAACTACTGAACTGCTAAATCCTTTCAGCAGGTTTATTTTCCTTTGAATAATAAAAAGAGGTGCCTCAAATTTGGTCGTCCTTTGTTGCATGTTTATTATGCTGACAGCTTTTATTATGTTGCTCTTTTCCCAAGAATAATAGCAATGACTATTACTTTCTAGGACCATAGAGGGTAATGTATGCCAGAAAACGGAGACTAATACATGCACGGAGAGCCAGTTAATATTTACCAAGAGAATAAACTAAAGCTGATCTTGTGTCTTTTCAACCTTGAAAGGGAGAACTAATTTTCTGCACTCACACACACAAACACACACCAAAAAAAAAAAAAAAATGGAGGAAAGAAAAAATATTATTAAAAGCTTGTTAAAGGTGAGAAACAGAAGGTGCCATGATACATTTCTACCCACAGAAAATGTGTGGGGGATTTTTCCCCATGTCAGCCAGTTCTGCAACATACTCTGAGTATCCTATAATTCAGTTCAATTCTGCACTATCTACTTGGAGTTAGATACCAATCCCACAAGACTCCTCTCCTTTAAATGTCAGCTGCAGGTCCCTGGCCTCCCCTCTTTCTAACTGACCAACTGGTCGATCAGGGTCCTGCAACCCCCCAATGAAAAACATGAATAAAGCAAGGAACATGGAAGGGCACCTTCTCCAGGTGCATCAAGCACCTTGATGTGTTCACCAAGCTAGCTGAACCCCATAGTTAGGGAGACTTGTGGAAGTTCCGTTATGGAGGCATAGGTGATGAAACCATTGGTCATTGGTGATTAAGCTCAATCTCCAAGCCCTCCCCTGTCTCCTGAGGTTCAGGGGTGGAGTGCTGAAAGTTCCAACCCTGTAATCATGCCCTGGTCTTTCTGGTGACCTTCCTCCATCCTGAAGCTCCCTAGGAGCCCTCCAAAAGTCATCACATCAGGATAAACTCAGATGTGGCTGAAAGGGGCTTATTAGGAGTAATAAAAGATACTTCTCTGATTTCATCACTCAGAAATTCCAAGTGATTTAGAATAGGAACCAAACACAGTTACACAGAAGGGAAGCCACTAAGGAACTGGGATGTTAGGATTTTAGCAGTGAGCCCTTTTAGCATCCTGGCCTTGAAAATAGGAGAGTGTGTGTTAGGATGGTTTCCTTTTTGACCCTTCATCATATCTAGTGTGTGTGGGGGGGTGTCTTAAAATATATAGAATGATTTAGAGCAGCAAGAGAAAGAGGGAAAAAAACAGATCTTGCCTCAAAATCTTCCCTAAGAAAAAAGTATGATGCACTCTTAACTTTGGACTCAGAGTAAAATTAAACTGTGGTTGTGTGTTTTAAACAAAAGTGACCTATTGTGTTATTAACAAAGTTTCAAGTATATTTACACTTTGTGCAGTTAGTATGATTTACATGCACTATATATAAAATGAAATGCAATTGATTTCCTACCATCTGTTCCAAATCCTCCTTGATGTTTACATTGTAATATTTTATTGCCTGAATAATGATGTTTTGTTAGTGCTTTTTACCTTCCAAGCACCACATAAATGTTAAGTAATTAATTTACACAGCACCCAAGAGATATCCAGCTGGCAAAATTATATAAGCTTTCTGATTTTATCCATAAGGAAACTGAGGCAAAGCACATAAGGGCCTCATAAATCACTGTTAAAAATATATTCATAATATTATTATTTTCAACACCACCTTCAATTACCCTCCCCAATCCAGTAAAAACTCTGAGACTCATGGGTAAAACTGGTAAAGCCATGTTGGCTTTTCTTCATATTCAGCTCTGATGTTTCTTATACTGATTCCTTATGGTAGCCATGACAGAAAAATATAAGATGCATCTATCTTCTGCCACTATCCATGCTGAATGTCCACCCTTTTTGCTTGTGACTTTAACATCTGAAGACATTTGGGAAAAGCAGAGCTGAGGAGTAAGATGCTGATGACCAGAATTGAAAGGCAGGTAGTTGAGCCAAACAAGAGGAATGGTCTAGGATCTTAGGGTCTGAAAATAAAATAAATGATCCCTAGAAGATATAAACTGTGGCACTGAAGATATGCTATTATGTGACAGGATGCTGGAGAGGAGCTTCAAGGATCTTGGTCACATAGGGTAACTAAATATGACTTGGCTGTTTTCCTTAGTCCTGGATAGCTGGCTCACACTGTTTTAACCAGTCCAGACTTGTCCAGTACTGGTTGCTCACAGGTTCCCCTGAAGTTCAATGCTTCCCTTATGACAAATGTCATATTTTATGACATGATTTTTCCAAAATGTAGTTTCCATAAAGACAATAAAATAAATCATGTCTATACCCATTTATTTTCTGTAACAATAATGCCAATTCTATAAATTTCATAAATATCAGTCATATCCTCAAAGAAAAACTGAATATGTTAAATTAATTCAAACTGAATTTATTTGAAAAACTATAAACTAAATATTTTGGCAGATAACTTGAGCTACATCTAAAATATACAAACAGATTAGAGTTCTTAGTTATTCCAAGAAATCTTTCTAAGTTAGATCCTTAAAAAGTAGCCCGTTTGGATTATTGATAATCTGGAAACAGTACCTGCATAAATGTACAGATTGGACTTTGGAAAACCTAATCCAAAAACTGGCTTTCCCTGTAATAATTCTCTAGGTTCTGGTTTTCATTTCAGTTGGAAGGTCATAATAAATCACTTATGTTGGTATTAATTTCTCAGTATAATTGTGAATTTCAAAATCTACTCTAACCAAAATATATTCATTCATGAAATCTTGATTCTAGGTATGATTTTGTGGAAATTGAAGATATATCTGAAACCAGTACTGTCATTAGAGGACGATGGTGTGGACACAAAGAAGTTCCTCCAAGGATAATATCAAGAACAAACCAAATTAAAATAACATTCAAGTCTGATGACTACTTTGTGGCAAAACCTGGATTCAGGATTTATTATTCTTTTGTGGTAAGTAGCTAAACTACCCTATGATTAAAAGCAGACACTGGGTTCATGAAGTATAGAGGTCATTTTCTGAGAATAAATACAGTGGCATGAGGGTGAATGAACTTTATTAATTCCTCATGGTGTGTTTTGTTCCTATACTATGATCAAAATTCTAGAAGCTTATTTTTGGTAATCAATACCATTTTGGATCTAGTAAGTAAATCTTTAGGTCATGAGTTCTGAAAGAAAGCATAGTAAATAAAAAAGGAGAAATATAATAAAGCTGATATGGAATTACATTTCATTCAACTGAAGCAAGATGAATGTACAGCTAATAGAAGGCATGTAAACATTAGACAGGTTTTAAGAAGTAAAATGATGATCCAGATCCGGGAAAGGTCCATTCTAAAAATCACAGGGACTCAGGGTTGGCAAACATCTCCAAAACCATAAAATCCCACACAGGACCCAAGAGTGTGAGTCTTGTTGACTACATGCATGCTGATGTGTAGTCTTGTGGCCATTTTCAGCAAGAATTCTTTTGTAGAAAGCAGTATAAATATGGGTTGGGGTAAGTTTTTGACTGTTAGAACACATTCAGTCTCATATTCAGCCAACATATACACCATATTACATGCACACATACATTAACTAATATTAACATACATTAACATGTACCCATACTGGTGCATGTTGTACTAGTTAATTCTAGTTGTTGGGTCACTCACAAGCATGTATCCTCTATATTCATTCATTCATTTGGCCTTATGTATAGATGCCAAAATAGAACACAGTTCTATAAACTGCACCAATATGTTGGATTTTCCCTCGTAAGAATTAAATTTAAGGGGTTGGAGCAGTGGCTCGGCTGTTGCAGCACTTGCCTGGCATGTGTAAGAATGCAGGTTTGAACCCTAGCACCACGGATGCAATGAAGTATCAGAGCAACAAAAGCCACATGAAAAACTAAAGTTGATTCTCTCTTTCTCTCTCTCACTGTCCCTCTCTCTCCTTAAAAAATAAAAAAGAAATTTAAAATAGGAAAAACCTTGCTCCTTTTTTAATCTAATGGTTTCTTGCATTATGGTAAGCACTATGTGAATTCTAAGAACACTGTAAATGAAAAAAATAGCATGTGACACTGGTTCCAGTTTTAATTTGAAAATAATCCATCAAGCATGATTTACAATATTACAGAATCATGCAATGCCACCCTGCATTAAAACCGAAATGTGAAAGTTTCCTCATTTCAAACGTGAAGTTTTCCTAATTTCTTTGCCTTTAAGCATGTTCAGTGATGCATCTGTTCTGTTGTTCACAGAAAAAGCAGGTTTAGAGTGGTGTTAGAATAGTGATAGATAGGCTTCGTGAAAGACTTTTTAATCCCTTAAAGTATTGAGCTCTATTAGTACTAAGGTTTGTGCTTTAGGTGATGCTTGGATTATGACAGAGTTGAATGGTCTGTAAGTCAATTAGAAACAGCCTAACTCCAGCATAATATCTTTAAGACAGCACCACTCCTTTTTTTAGAGGGCAATACCAGTATGGGCCAGGAGAAGAAAGAATGTTTATGTTTTAGGTATTTAGAATTAGGATGAGAACTCATCCCTCATTTCCTAGCTAGTGATAACTGGAATATTAGACAGTCTCCATAGTTTAGATGGAAACTGTTTAACACACTTTCTTCATGCATTTGCCTCCACTAGTACATTCAATTGTGCTTTAACTAAAGGGTAACAGAATATTTTTGTATATTTCCTACTGACCTCTTGGTTTGCTCCATGGAGGTGCATGCATCTTCTTCTCCTACTCGGCTTATGGCACTAAATATGGTTAATTAGGCCTACTATGTTTTGGCTGTTGAATCCCAAGTGGCAAAATCATCTTAGTCTTCTGATATGTAGGGACCCTAGGTAGGTATGTGCTTTTTTTTTTTTCTTTTGGCACTGGGGATTGAACCCAGTGCCACTTACCTGCACTGAGCCACATCTGCAACTCTTTTAATTTTTATTTTGAGACAGGTGATACAAGTCTTCTGTTTGATTCTTAATTCATATGCACAGAATGTCACATATGCCTTAACCTCTGTTTTGGGAAAATCATTTTATTTGTATTAATATTTTACTCAGAGAAACTTTAAAGCAGTTTATAAACTCTATAAATGAAGCTCAAAAATGAAAATGGGCTGACTATAAATTAACAGTAAGACAGTGAAATTTACGATGGCAAGCCCAACCAGGTGCAGTGGCACACACCTGTAATCCCTGCAGCTTGGGAGGCTGAGGCAGGAGGATCACAAGTTCAAAGTCAGCTTCAGCAACTTAGTGAGAACCTGTCTCAAAATGAAATAAAAAGGGCTGGGGATTTGGCGCAGTGACTAAGTGCCTCTGGGTTCAAGTTCTGGGATTAAAATAATAATAATAATAATAATAATAATAATAATGACAAGCCTTCATCAAATACATTTAAATAGTGATTTTTCAGAATGCTAAGCATCTCTAAGGACTGGATGAAGTGGTTTTGTAACCCTACTTGAAGGAATGACAGGTGCTAGGGAAATTTGATTTTTAGTAATTTCTGAAGAAGCAAAGGACCCTTGGAAAATGGCAGGTAGTTGTTAGGAGAGGTCAAGATCAGTTTTCTTCTCTCTGCCTTTCCTTCCATATCTCTTCCTTCCATGCATCTCTGTGCTTCCTACCTCATTGACTGTCCAGGTACATAGGGACTTCTGAGGCTGTATGCAACAGAACTTCGAGATCCACTACCCTTCAATGAAGTTTGCATGGTCTATGCACACATGCTTTCAGTACAGCCCAAGGTTCATTTTTAGTCAATTTATCACTCTAGAAAGCCATGGGAGTCTAAGGAATAATATTAAGATAACGCTTACTTTTGGTCGTGAATGATTCCTATGTTCCAAATTTGTTGTGTTTGGCATTTAATCTTCTACCTTTTTTAGAAGGTAAAAATAGAGGTATCATAGTCTCCTCCCAGAGCAGGCAGCATAGGCACATGAGACCAGAACTATACTTTAAAGCATACTTCAGACTGAAGGCAGATTTCACCAGCTACTGGTGGTGTGATATTGAACGAGCTTTTTACCCTTTAAATAATCATTAAAATTGGAGTTGGTATGAGATTTTTAAATGATAGTAATGCTTAGCACCTAAGATACAGTTAGTGCTCAATAAATGGTAATAATGATCCTACCTTTACAATTACTAATTATCTGTGCATATACGTATGTATGTGTATATATATTCACATACACATAAACACATGTGTATATATATATATATATATATACACAATTAGTAACGGTGTGTGTATATGTATATATACATATATAGATAAGTGACAGTGAACTTTTGGAGGGTTAGACAAGTATCTCATTCTTATGGGTACTCTACACAGTGCCTTACGGTAGGCTATGTTATTGGATTGACACTTTCCTGAGAACATATGATTCATAAAAACTGCCTAATTTCATTTGCCTGCTCTCCTGTTCAGTCTTTTCTAATTTCACTCCATTGAGGAGAGTAAATTGCTTCAGAATGCATAATTAAGCAGAATGGGTAATGTTATAAAATACTTGCTCAATGTAATTATCAAATATATTAGCCTCTCCACTGCAAATCCAGTGGTTGGGGAAATGAAAGAATGGTTGCAGTATCTTTTTTTTTTTTTAGGACGACTAAGTTCATTATTGGAAAGAAGTCCAGTTGTAATGCACCCTGTGGTAGTGTGCAGAGAACGGACATAGGTGATTAAGACTTTCAGCTCTGCTGCTTACTGATTTGGTTTACTCATCTGCAAAATTGGGGTAATGCTATCTGACAGTAGGTAGTTGTGCAAATTAAATTAGATAACTTTTATAAGTGACTCTTGCTGAAATTTAGTAATTACTCAAATGTCTTCTGCTCTTACAGCCATCACTATTACTGGTATAATTAACCATTCAGGTGGCAGGTAAGCTTGGTAGTCCTGTACTAACAGCCTAGTTGTGTGTGTGTGTGTGTGTGTGTGTGTACATATGTGTGCACTTTGACAATAATTCACTTTCCTCTCTGAAGGCAGAAACATTGTACATTGTAACAAATAGGACACTTTTCATTTTGCAATCTAGTGTGTTTATAAGCATGCAGGTGCATGCACTTAATAAGGAAGTACTTTTTAAAAATAAAAAATAAATTAAGTCATTTGAAAACTATTTAAAATTTTTCTTGTTTTATTAATGAGGTTTATTTTATTTCATAAACTGAAGTTTGGTAATATTTATTATTAATACTTTCTAAAATAAAAATGAGTTTGGCTAGGCCAGTCACTTAACTGCCCGTGCAGTGAATTAACTTCGGGTGGTGCAGTTAAGATTGCCACTGAGACTAAAACTCAAATGAAACATAACGTTGCATAAAAATAATGTTTTAAAATAGAAAAAAAAGGGATAAGTTGGAAAAGAAGAAGAGGAAAGATGGAAGAGGAGGAGGAAGAGGAGAACCCAGGAGCTGAATAAGAGTTTCAATTATAATAACTTTTACAGATTTTAATTTTTCTCACTTAAAACTAACCAGTTAGTGAAACAAAAATAAAGTCATCAATAACAAAATAAAACTGTGCAATCCATCCTCATTCTACTAAGTTGAATTCTTCTTTTTTATTTTTTATAAAGAAAGAGGGACAGTGAGAGAGAGAGAGAAAGAGAGAAACAACTTTATTTAGTTTTTCACATGGCCTTAGTTGTTCCAACACTTAGTTGTGTATGTGGTGCTGGGGTTTGAGCCCGGGTCCTCGTGCTTGCCAGGTAAGTGCCGAAACCGCTGAGCCACCTCTCCAGCCCAAGCTGAATTCTTAAAATAGAAAAAAAGCTAGAGATGAAAGGAATTCCTTCATCTGCAAAAAATGAATGCAAATCCCATATTGATTTGCAGAGCTAGATGAAAATTGTAAATGTTCTGAAAATCCACTGTTCTTCTGACCACTTTAGGCAGAACTTTATGCAAAGCCAGGGACTGTTAAGGCATAGGTGGTGATGCCCACAGCAGATTCTGTTTATCCCCATTCTTTTCACTCACATGCAGCCTGTTGAGGTGCAGGAGCTGTGAGTGCTGTGATATTGTACCATAAATGCCTCCCTGAAGCCAGACAAGGCATGCCCAAGGCAGAGTCTCTGCCCTCAGGAACTCTCCTAAAAGAGGAAACAGACATTAAACAAGTAATCAGGGAATAAGTGTGCTCACAAAACATCGATTATTCAAAGTTCAATAAAGACAGATAATAGAGAGCAATGTGATGAGTGACTGGAAAGAGGCCCACTCCAGCCAGGGATCAAGCAAGATCAGTGGGTGTAAAAATAGCAACTGATATACTAAAGGAAGCAACCATGTGAAGATATAGGAGAAAAGTGCATTGAGCAAAAGAAGAGGGAAGAAAAGAAACAGAAAGGGCTGTAAAGGAACGGAGGATTCTTTACTTTGGTAGTAATAGTTCTCATGGTGCCTTGTCATTCAGGCAGCTGGAAGGAAGTAAACAGAAGAAGCAGAATTGTAGCTAGCTCCTCCCTTAGGTAAGAGTAAGAAAGAGTATTTTGCATCCATATCTCAGCCCATCCTATTATACATATGTCTTAAGTTTTGCAGTACTTAGCTGTGATAAGAGAGATAAAGCCAGAAGGTCAGCTAAGGCCAGATGGTAGAAAAATATCAATAAGACACTCTACAATGTACTGAAAGAAAGAAAACCACAGACACAGCAGCCGTCAGACAGTACTGTTGCAGGCTGCTGAGGCTGGGAGCTTCGTGGATATTGGATAAAACATACTTTCTTATAAAGAGAGTTTCATTGTTGCAGCATTTTATAGGCAGTGTTCTTATTTAATATTTCACAAATATTCTTAAATTTCACCAATTAGTTCATCACCATTTTGATGAACTAGTACTCTGCTGGGGATGGTTGCATGAATTATTTATTTTAATAGATTGCGCTCCTGAAACATACATAAGCAAAGCTATAACAAAGTTCATAGAAGAGTAAAGAGCAAAATTTAATACAAACCTGGAGCAAAGGACAATTTGACAAACACATGCCTAGGTCTATAATCAAATGGTAATGGGTAAAGAGAATAAAAGTTGGGCTCTCCTAGTGAGAGGCACCAGCAGCAGAGGAGGAAGTTAAGAGAGTAGGAAGAGCCAAAAAAATTAGGTGGAATAAAATCTGAGGATAATATTGCTTGATCTTGCCTAATTGTAAATTTCTTTCAATGTATTATTAAATAGACTTTTTAATGTGCTATACACAAAGATAAATACTGAGTACCCAGTAATGGAAAAAAAATTATGTTCCTGCCTATATGGATACAGTCCTGTTACTACTAATAAAAATATTTTATAAAAGACTAATAATAAAATAATAATAATAGTATTTAATACTTTGGATTACTGTGAGGATTAAATGCATGAGGCATTGTATGTAAGATGCTTATTCAGGATCTGGTATTTCATAAATAACCTACTGCTATTAAACCTTAAGTTAAGTATCCCCCATGAAGACTGGTTTAAGAAAAATATGTAGCATTTCGAGCTTCAGCATTGTAGAGGTCTATGTCTATGCCAACTGTTTTGTTTTCTAAGTGAAACAAAGAACACAGATTAGGTAATTTTAGAAACTAGACAGTGAACATACAGAGCTTAGATGGTTGCCTGTGGTCGTAGAGATCATGTATACACATATACATATTACCCCTGAGATGTAAAAGCTATGGACTTACTTCAAATAAAAATAAGTACATCCACATGTGTACACAAAATTTTAGGGAGCCCCTAGATTTCATCAGTGATGTCTTGTGAATCCATAGCTGCAGTTCAGACCCCCGCACATCTTGCCTCTGTTCTCTAACTTTGGGAATGTTTTCTTGCATGTTGACCAGTCCTTTAGTTTGAAATAATACTTACTGTTGTAATAAATTTTCCTCATAAACCCTGTTTGCTAATCACATGAGCACATGACTCCCTCACTTGCTGGGTAAGCACATTTCCAGCTTTGAGAGGGATGCTGCATAGTGACACTTGGAAAGCCCAATCTCCTGTTTATCTAGGATTTAATTATATGGGCATGTTACAAGTAAACCTTTCTGCTTAAAAACCAGAAAGATATAGTGATAGATACAGAGAGCCTTTTCCCTGTAACTATGTGTTTTAGAGTATTACTATTTTGGTAGATGAAGAAAATGAGAAAAAAGTGAAGACAAAAGCTATCTGATTATATTAGAAAACGACTTGCATATTTAAGACATGCTTAAGGCAGCAATATTTCTTTTGAAAAAGTGTTGAAATGAATCTTGGTAAAAAAAATAACTATCTAATGTTCTCTTATAAATTTATCAAATACTTCTGAAGACTTGCTGTGTATAAGAAAAAAATGTGAGTCTTGTGGGGGAGAAAGGAGCACAATTATAAAGCAGTGTGAGGGGCTATTATAAAGCTAACAGAATATTCCCAGCACAGGAAGAGGGGTACTGACCTTCATAAAGGCGGGAATTGAGCTAAGTCAGGGAAAGGAGAGCATCCCAGGAAGAGGGTGTTGCCTAAATAAAGGCAAAAAGTAAGAAAAAAAGTGTTTCTGGGAACTGGAGCAGTGGCTCAGAGGTTATGGTACTTGCCTGGCATGTGTGAGGACACGAGTTTGAACCCCAGCACCACGTACGCAACGAAGTGTTGGAGCAACAAAGGCCAAATGATAAACTAAATACAATTGATTCTGTCTTTCTTTCTCTCTCTCACTGTCCCTCACTCTTAAAAAAAAAAAAAAAAGGATGTTTCAGAACACCCTGAGGAGCTCATTCAAACTATTGTAGGGGTAGGGTGGTAACCACTTACCAACCTTTCTTTATTCTAGCCAGTAGAAAATGGATACCAGGAGCCAAAAGGACATCAAATTGACAGTTTTATTGAGGGGTTCCAAGAAATGCCCAAACTCAGGACTCCTTAGTAAAACCAGAATTGACAACTTGTCTGGGGCAAAAAGTCAAAGTGGGAGTGTACTGTGATACACACTCAGAACCAGGGATACTTGTGAGGGCTCTGAGGCCAACAAAATGCGTGGAGTTTACTCACAACTCCCATGCCTGGAAGGCCACTGGTTTGGTCACAAATGATCATAACAAAAGTTACAAATAGGCATGAGATGTGGCAAGGAAGGCAGATGCCATGCCAAGCCTGGATGTGTAAGCAGGAAGTGGAGGAGAGCAAGGAGACCCTTCCCAGTGATCAGTGCCAAAAGTAGGTTACCCAAGAGGAAAGTGGGGACACAGTGGGCTTCAAGAAAGGGAAGGAAATAGAAGAGGTGGTAAGGGAAATAATACTTAAAGAGACAGAAATGACTGTCGATGCCTCCATACCTATGGGTGGAGGCAGTTAATAAGGAAGGGTTTCCCCTATGGAAGAGCAAATGGCTGCTGTCTTTGGTAAAAGTCCTTGGAAACTCAGTTCTACCCACTCTGGTTCTCAGGAGATCTAACTGACCTGCTCCTTTCCCTAGAGAGATCCCCCTTTCTGTCAGGAACTGTGTAGACTGCAGTCTCTTCTCCCAGGCGAATGAAGGAATGAGAAATCAATCATATAGATGGGACTTCTCCAGCCTTGAAAACAGCTGTCCTCAAAGTTCCCTTTATCAGTGGGAATGTGACAGATTAAGGCTGACCTCCATTCGAGAGTGTTGCTTTCACCTTTGAGAAAATTGAGCTACAGATTCAAAGTGACTCTTCCCTTGTTTTACAATTGAAAAGTGGAGCCAGACAGGCAAAAAATCAAAAAGAGAGATTGAAAGGCACGGAGCCACCTCTGTAAAAGAGAAGGACATGAATAAATAATCAAGTAATCATTGCTTCTTGACTGGGTCCCCCCGCTAATCGCTTCCTGATTGTTCTCCCTCCCTCCTGTCTCCTCTACCTTCAATTTGTCATATGCACAGTTGCCAGCTAAAGTAGATCAGTGTTTGCATCATTTTCAGCTGAAATATTGTGAACAGCTCCCAGTTAACCATGAAAAATTCTGGTTTCTTCGCTGTGCTACTCTGAGCCTTCCATGTTCTGACCTCAAGCCTAACATTCCAGCTGCAAATCTCTCTCTCTGTATATATTCTTCAGTCCAGACAAATGGCCTTGTTCCCTGATGTCACTACCACCTCGTGTCTTCCCACCTGTAGTTTCAGGCAGTTAAATTTCCCATATGTATTTCCAAAAATATCCAAGCCCTCCTTTGCCTGTCAAAGTCACATTCATATCAGAAACACTGTTTGTCCTTAGCTCCTCAAGCACATAAACCCTTTCCTTCTATTAAGCACCCAACTTGTATTCTTTATCAACACTATGGATTTTCAAAGAAAAAAGATAATATTCATAGAGCCCAAATGCTTTTAAAAATATGTAGAAAAAGAAAAGAAGAAGAAAAAACAGAAGGCACTTATAGTTCCCATCACTCAAACACAACCATCATGAATACTTGGGCACATTTCTTCCAGGTTTTTTAATCCATAAAAGCCCATGAACATGTCTTACTCCTCTTCCAATGAGAGCTCCTTGAGGGTCAGGGGTGGCTTACTCCTGCAGAGTATAACACAGGGCATTTCTCTAAATAGGGCTTACCAAGTTTGAGTTGAATCAACAAGCATTCATTGAGTACTTAAGGTATATTTAATAGTTTGGAGTAAAAGCAATAAAAAATGATCCCCAATGATATCTGAAGAAAAAAATACACTAATAGACCATGGCCTATGCTTATAGGAACCTGAAAGTATTGCTGCCTCTCTAATGTTGGAATCATGTCAACATACCAAAGTCCTTTAGCTCCAGTGGCTCCAGGACTAACTGATCATAGGTGGGGATGGGGGAAGGAGGTGGCCTCAGAGGAAGGGTAGGGAGCAGCAGAAGTCAGTCAGGGGAACTGTGGGGAGGAAATGTACCTGTAACTAAGCAATCTGATGTTCACACATGTCCCCACAACTTTTGAACCTCAAAGAGACATGCAGGTGCTTCACAAACAGCCTGGCCTCACGTCAGGCTATGTCAGTGTGCCATCAGAGCAGACACAATCCAGGTCCTTTGTTGAAGCGCTGAGCTGACCTTCTTCATGAATATTATTGGCAATCAGGAAAGACTCAGGGATTCTGAGTAATTATGAACAGTCTCTGGAGTCCCAAGAGTCTCTCATTCTTTTGGCCTAAAAATGAATCAGGTCTCTGAGGGTGAATGGTTGTTCAAGGTCACAAGAATTCCATATGATTTTCTGACATTTTCTTCTTTCTGAAATGCTAAAATCAGGCATTTATACAAGAAAAGAAAGGACACCAAAACTCCTTTAATCTGTACAATAAATCTCTCTATAATAGGTATAAAACATATAAATAATTAATTCAGAATGATTTCGTTTAGCCATGATAGATAACACAACTTGAGAAAAGACCTTTAACTGTTTAAAGAAATGAAAAACCTGAATATAGAAACCTAACCAAGAAATCACTTTGGAAAAAATATTTTGGAAGAATTACTTTTGTGGGCCCAGTTTCCTCTTGCCATCATCTACAAATCTGTGCCACCTCATTCCATCCTCACCAAATGCTTGAAAGTTAGTTCCCCGAAAATCAAAATGATCAGATCTTGCATGTAGACCAGGCTGTTAGCTGATTTTTCTCAGCAATTCAGTCCCTTATTCTGCACACTGTTTTGTGGATCTCAGCTGCTCTGCCAGAATGCATGCAAGCCCTGGGGTTGCAGATACATCCCACCTCCAGACAGTCAGATGAAGCAGAGGTGGGATAAGTCACAGCTATGAAACAAACTGAGGGGTTTCATGAGAGAGGAGAAAAGAGAAAGTAATTGTGTCCCAAGGAAAGAAAAGGTGATCAGGAAATGATTAACAGAGAAACCAGTAGCTGACCCAAGGAAGAGGCGGGGCATCCTTCAGTGGAAGCCCAGGGAACAAATGAGTACTGACTGTTTACAGTTTAAGGTCTTCCCACCCCAAGTTATTTGCATTTAAAAGCAATAAAGCTTAAAGCTAAAAGGAAGAAAGTTGGGCTAAGGTGGTTGAAGCTTAAACTATTGAGTATAATTTAGCCAGAAGGAATTATCAGGATTCTAGGATGATCTGTAACCTATTTAAAATCATTGAAAAACATTTTTTTCTTTCTTAAATATAGATGCCCAAGACTGAGCCTAGATTTACTGAATCACTTTGTTTTATGCAAAATTTTATTTTAAAATGCTCTTCAGTTGATTCTGATGTGTTAACCCATTAAGAATTATTTTCCTTGATAGAAATTCCTGAAGTGGAAAGCAGAGCCTGGGAATTCATCCCCTTCTCTGATTATGCGGTCCTCAAGCTCACGTTTGTTCCTCATTTCTCTACTTCCACAGCACTGAGCTTACCAGACTTGCTTTATGGAACAAATTTTATCACTTGACTAGGAACACTTCAAAGACAATTACACCATTTAGTACAGGGCACAGGATAGTTACTCAGAATATGTCCTGCTTGGATTCGTATTTTTATTCAGAATGCTTTTGAAAAAATTCTGTGAAATTTTCTAAAACACCTACTATGTACCAAGCACACAATAGAATTAAAAGAGGTGAGATATGGAGAAGTACTTTGTAAATGCTCCTGGATTAGTCATCTTTTCAGCTTTTAATTGCTGTGATCACAATATCCAAGAACAACTTAAGAGTAGAAAAAGTTTATTTTGGGCACACCCTTTTAAGAGATCTGGTCCCTGGTGGGCACACTCTTTTCCTGTGGTCCTGGAGTGAGGCAGAAGTCATGGTGGAAGGGTGCGGTGGAGGAAAGCTGAGTCCCGTGGCAGCTGGGAGGCAAAGAGGATCCAGGACAAGATAGAGACCAAGGATATGCCCCCAGTGACCTACTTCCTCCAGTGACAACCACCTGCCTGCAGTAGCTACCCAGTTGTCCATTCAAATTATTAATCCATCAAATGGATTAATCCACTGACAAGGTTACAGCTCCCTTAATCTAACCACTTCACCAGTAAGCCTTCCTGAATTAACAGGAGCTTTGTGTGGGGACTTGAAAGATCCAAACCATAATAATCCCACACATTTTTTTAGGTATCATTACAGATCATGGGGTATTTCTTAATCCCCTCTGAAAGCTCAGTTGACTGGAGTATTTCTCTCATTAGTTCACATTTTTATGTTAATGTAACCATATTTAAGTCCCATGAAAAGAGATACCTAAATTCTTGCTCTGAATTCTACACCATCTTCAATCAAATGGCATTCTGGTTTACCTGTTTTATGCGTTGCCTGTGCCAAGGCATTATCTACCTCCAGTATGCATTTTGAAGGGCAGTATTCATGTTTTGTTACGTTCACAAAAAAGAAAACAGAGCAGCCCATTGCCTTAAGAACATCATCCTCACCCGTTGCCACTTTCTTTACTCAGGAAACCGGATTTCATTTTGGGTACACCATTTTTCCTATCTTCAGTTGAAAGAAAATTTATTCATTTTCACTACTTAAAAAAAGGTTTATTTGGGCTGGAGCGGTGGCTCAGTGGTTTCAGCGCTTGCCTTGCAAGCATGAGGACCCAGGTTCAAACCCCAGCACCACGTACACAACTGAGTGTTGGAGCAACTAAGGCCATGTGAAAAACTAAATAAAGTTGTTTCTCTCTTTCTCTCTCTCTCTCACTGTCCCTCTTTCTTTATTTAAAAAAAAAGGTTTATTTGCAGAGAAAAACACTGCATGCTGCCTGTTTTCTCAGCTGTTTGCAGTGGGAATGACAATTTTTGTGTTAATGGGGCTGGGTGGTGATGCTGCATCAGTGCCACCCCAGTCTCTCCCCTGCTGTGGCTGGTGTGAGCTAGTTTTTCGAGCAGCTGTAGTGTCAGCCTTCTTTTCCCCTGTTCTAATAATTCCAGAATGTCTGCTTCTGTGACTCTTCATCACATTTTAGTTTGAATGACGCATGCCACATCTTATTATTTGGACTGGTGGCCTCAGAAACATATTTCTAAAGGAAAATAAACATCTCCGTACAAAACAGATCCAAGTATCCTCAAAAATATAAGTGATTGGGGTCCACCCTGTCCTCTTCTTTTGTAGGTGAAAAAAGGTCATTCTAGATAGATTTGGTATATTTTAAGGAAAATAGAGCAAGGAATATGTGTAGTAGTTGATTAATCTTTTTATACTCAAATACTATAACTATCAAAAGGGGGTTGAAGGGGCTGATTCAACAAATAACAATGCAAATCTACTCTAGGCTCAGTGAAGAGGAATACTGGGACCTAGCCTGCTTTCTAAGAAGAGTGAAGACATTACTTCACACTAATGATGGTTAAGGATGGGACACAGGTTATGACAGAAGTGTGGGAAAATATAATTCAGTCACTTACTCTTTGCAGTGAACAGAATTCCCTTCACTGGAGGAGCTAGCTGTACTCTTCAGAAAGGAATACTGCTCCAGAGGAAACTGAGGTCCCACTGTTATTAGTCCTCATCCACTTGATGCAGTTTGGGCAGTGGAAGACAATTTGGGAAGGAGGGTGCAGGTATTGTCTTTTCTTTCCCCATTGGATAAATCCTGAGATTTTCCTTCATCAGTGAGTAACTCCCTTTTTACCTCCTTAATGTCTTTCTTAATAAGCTCTTTTTCTCCATTTTATTCTATTTTTCTGGACTGGATCACCATAATCTCTTCTCTTGGAAATAGCCAAGAATCTGTTCCCCTTGTTTCCTCTGACTGTAGGGTTGTTATTCAACTCCTTTTCCCCACAGAAGTCCAAGCACATTTCTAAGACTCAATCTCAACAGCTGCCACTCTACTCTAAAACCCTTCAGTGGCCCTCCATTGTCCGAGATGAAGTCCAAACACTGGCATAGTAGCAGAGTGTTTCTGGCTTATTCCTCTCTACCCCTTAGCTCTCTCTTTTCCCCTAGCTCACCTTTTACCTGTCTCCAACCACATGTACGTCACGTATTTCTAAGATTAGGTATGGCACATTCACAGACTCTGCAAATTAATATTACTCCCTTTGCTTAAAGGACTCCCCATAAATGATCTGGGAATTTGAATCCAGCCTGTGCTGCTTACTAACTGTAGAGCCATCAACAAGGCTTTTCAGCTGCCCCAGTCTGAGTCTTACCATAGTTAAACTGCAAACACAGAGTGACCAACAGAGCCCTTAAGACCAGGGATAGTGTATGCTGGTACAGAGGCAAGCACATCACAGTTGTGCAGGATTATTGCCTACTTCTGATCCTTCAAATTTCCTTTCCAAGCCTTACTTGTTAATCCAGGGCCTGTTCTAAAACCCCAGTTAGAAGTGACTACTTTCCCCTCTGTATATCACACATGCATTCTTCTACTAAGCATCTATAGTAATTTATGGTACTTGTTTGTTTACCCTAAAATTCCCTAAGGCAAGGGTCTTGTCTAACTCATTTCTGTCCTCCTAGCCCCTGATGAAGCTCCTGGCACAGAGTTGACACTCAATACTGTGTATTTTGGTCAAATGAAGGAATAGTTGTTGCCCCATTTACATAGAAGCTTGATTTAATACTGGCCATTCAGTGAAACCAGACAGACAAAAACTGGAAACAATCTTTAGAATTTCCCATATAAAATCCCCATGTTAAAAAACTAAAAGTAAAAACCAAAATCCCCATGTTACAGTTCAGAACACTATACCTCCCAAAATGAAACTGTTATACCCACATTTGTGCCACTAGATAGGAACCTCTAGGTCAATGTTTTTTCTCATTAGTATTAAAAAATATTGACATTTGTACCATCTCTTCCAATCTCCCACCATTCTCTCATAGAATTAACTATGAAGATACCACATTTAGCATATTCTCAATAATTGGATATGGAGTGTCTCTTGTTGGGGAGGCAATATATTTACTTATCTATATCTCTTGTTGAGTTTTCACACACACACACACACACACACACACACACACAAATGAGCTTCAAAATCCTGTTCCCTAAAGTAGTATGGTAGTAAATCCTAGTTTGTCCTTCTAGCAACTGCCTTCTCCATAGAACCTTGGGGAAATACAAGAGGAAAAGTAAAGGGATTAGGAAAATGAATGGCTTCTCCCTCCCTCTGCCATCTTGCTCTAGCAGTGGTCTTACTCAGTGGTGATTTTATACCTCGGCAGCCCAAAACACTGGGCAATATATGGAAACTTTTTTATTGGTCACAACTGGACAGAGGGGCATCTAGTCAGGAAAGCTAGTCAATATTCTACAATGCTCAGGGCACCCCATCCCCCATCTTATCAAAGAATTATGCAACCCAAAGTTCTGAGTTTGAGAAGCTTTGCTATAAGCCACTTGTACACTTTAACTTGTAATTTCTTGGAGCATATTAGAGACAGAGGCTTTGGGGGAAATAGAGGCAAAAATGAACCCATTGCATGTTTTTTGGGAGGGAAAGGACAGGATTATGTAATGTAGGAGAAATTTGAGAAAAATCTGTGCAAACCATAATCCTCCTCTAAAATAGTCACTCCTTTAACCCTCCCTCAGCACGTTATGTGCTATGTGATCATGTCATGAATATTTCCTAAGTGGGTGATATAAAATTGATATTATTAATCATGTGAAATTATCAGATAGTTGATATAGGATGTGATCCATATTATAAGAAAAGGGTCCTCTGCTAGTGGTAAATATAAAGTAAGAAACAGCTTTATAATGGGAAAATACCTAATTTGTTTTAAAGGCATCATTCACATGAGATGGGAATGTTAATACTTAAACAAAAATAATGCCCCAGGTTGTTAGTTGGGGTGAATTGTTTAAAACTTAAAATGAATTCTTACATAGCTAAATATTTTATTTTATGACATCTGTGTGAGTGTATTATTTAAGATTACCTTAAATAGCAATAATAAGAAGCATCTATTTTCAATTTACAGGATCTCAAATATTCTTTTTAACCATTTATTTTAGTCCATATCTTATAAATTGTCATGTAAGATAAAATCAGTATTAATAAATGCCTATAAAGCAAAATAATTGTTTTAATTAAATATGGAGAAAATTCCTATTTATGAGCGATTAAATGAGAAGGTTTCTAATGTGGGAATTTATAGCAATAAAGAAAATACAACAGGGACTGGAGCGGTGGCTCGCCTGGCATGCACAAGAGCACAGGCTCAAACCTGGCACCCACATACACAACTAAGTGTCAGAGCAGTGAAAGCCATGTGAAAAACTCAATAAAAATTGATTCTGTCTGTCTGTCTGTCTCTCTCTCTCTCTCTCACTGTCCTTCTCTCTTTAAAAAAAAAAAAAGAAAGAAAAGAAAATACAACTGGTCTCTCATCAGCTCTACTAGCTTAGAATTGGATTACACATTTGAAGATGCATCCAAAAATGAGTTAAAATACTAACTGCTTTTATTCCCTTTTCCTTAGAGCAGTTAGCAAAGTTTAGGATACTAAACTACAAATGCAGTTTGTAGGCAAATCAATAGATTTACAAACTTTTTTGAAAAATAAAAGAAAAACTTACTGAAGTGATGAATGTAAAATCAAAGCTATGCCATGAATATATTCATAATAGAAGATAGATGCTCAGTTAAAGCATAGACCACTCCTCAAGGCAGAAATGGGAAGCTCTAGTGAGTCATTCATTGTACTCTTCTCCATCACAGCAGTGGGGCAGATTCTTTGCACAGGTATATCTTTGAATACTTTGTCCACTCTTGTGTGAAATGACTTATAGGATGGCTTTCCCACTTTTTCCATTGTGAGGCCATTCCACAATTTAATAGATATCACTACTGGGAAAACTTTGTAGAGATAGAGCCTACATTTTCTCTATTCAATTTCATGCCCTGACTTCCAGTTATGCCCCCAGGGAGCATCACTAACAATTCTTTCCCTTTGTGGTGATGCATTTTGAATTCCTGGAAATTTATATCATTTCCCCTAGGTCACTTTCTGAAGAATATAGCATGTAATGTACATTGAGTACTTAGTTCTTCAGTCAATGAAAAATATATTTTGTTTTCACAATCTTGTCTCATAAGTCATTTCCCAGACTGTTGATCAATCAGCTCTTCTCTAAATTCTCTCAGGTTTGTCAACATCTTGTATTAAAGTACTTGCAAAATAATTTGGTAATCTGATACCCATCTTTTCAATGCTCTACACACACAACAATTGATTCTCACTTTCAGACTAAAGAGTGCTTTTTTTTAAAAACACCTTTGAGGTCTCCTAACATTTTCCTCATAGTTCTTCTTGCTATATTTCAGAAAACAACTTTCTCTTTTGAAATTCCAGGTTAAGAGTTACATTTACAGATTAAATTAAAACAAAAAAAAAAACTTTGTACTAAAACTCATGTACTCTCTACCATAGTACATCTGACATACTGTAACAGTCACTTTGCATCTCTTAATGATACTTATAAAAGTTTTTTTGCTAATTTCTGTGTTCTCCTAGCTCTCAGTGGTCTATAGCTAAGGCAATATCTACATCTCCATGTAAAAAAAAGTCTAAAATATTCCACTAATCTACCTCAACAAGGACCCTACATATGGACAAGTTATTGAAGTAGCTGAAGAAACTTGATCAAGCAAGTGTGTATGTAATTGAAATAGACATCTACACTATTCCTTCAAGTTGACTAGTCATGATCATCAGTCAGGAAAACATTTAAATTCCAGTATTTATTTTTAAATATAAATATTTTCTGTCTTCTAAGATGATCTTCTGTTTTCACAACTTTCAAGTTTTAGAGTCCCCATCTCCAAAATTAACATTATTGCTAAAACTCCTGTCGTTTTGTATTAGAATTTTATTTCTACTAGTACCTTCATTTTTATCTTAAGTATGAGTAATGAATAAATTTTTTAAAACTTTGAGCATTTTAGCAGATATGAGTCAATAAGAATCGTTGAAGTATCTTAAATGCCAATACTAAAAACCTCTGGAGGAGTAGTGCTGACATACAAAAGATAGGAGCATAAAGAAGATATTATTTTCACAAGTCTTAAAATAATTGAATTAATCACCTGCTACCTGACCTTCTTAGTATTCATGTTAAAGTGATATCACAACAGCTTACCAAGAGGAGAAACACCTTTGAGATAAAACTAAATGTTAACTGTGGTTTTGCTGTGAGAATGTAGCCTCAGAACCTTTCATTATCCCACATTTAGTAATGTGTAAGAATAGAAATAATATTAACCCTTAAGCCAAACTTTAACTTTAGGTCACGGATATAAAATGAGTTGAGGTAACCACTTAGAAAAGCAAGTTCTAAATTTACTAATTAAATTCTCAGATGATAGATAATGGATCTTTATTAAGACCTAGAGGATAACATACATCACATCACATCCTAGGAGTCCGTTCATTTGTCTAGTCTTTGTTGAGAGCCACACAGTCTCTGTTGGGATGCCACAAAAACTGGAAGTTAATGAGAAAGTATAAAAGTCTCTCTTACTCTGAGAACACAGAGGAGGAAGCAGCTACATTAGATCTGATGATGCCCTCAAAGGGTGTTTGATTTTTTTCTGTGTGCTAAATAACACAGTAGAGTAAGCTAAGTGGGAAAGAGTTGGAAGCATGCTAAAGGCAGATTATAAAGGGCTGATAAAGCATGACATAATTCTGAAAGCCTGGGGTATGAATGACTGGCTGGAAAGATATTGGAGAGGAAGACAGGAGTCAGATAATGAGGGTTTTAATGTATTTATCAAAAGACTGCAAGCTCTTCAGAACCTATGAGGTATTTAGAGCTTGGATGGATGACTTTTTACTTTCTGTTTTGATTTTGTTCTTGAAGAACTGTGGCTGGGCAAAAATGGACAAAGATTGCATAAAAGGCTATCATAGTAATCCAGAGAGTAGGAATGAACTGGAATCAGTACAGGTTTAAAGACATGGCTTCAAAGGATTAAGAAGGCGTAATCATAAGGATTTAGTGGCTAATTGGGAAATATTTCAACATGACCTCTGGTGTAGGATTCACTATTAGGTAAAGGGGATGGTATTTTTCCAAGGAAATGAAACACAGGACAGTGAACAGGTTTTGTGGAGAAACTGATGAGTAACATATTGGACATGTGAAGTTCCAGAGCTTATGGGGCATCTGACTGGAAGTAGCTAGAGATAATTTGGTAGAATGATTTGATTCTCAGCAAAGATTTTCTGATGTAGAATATGGAGTCAGACATCATTCTTGCATAAATAATTGCAGAGATCAGAGAATTCAGTGAGTTTACTCAGGTTCCAAGAGCTTCAGAATCCTGGGAAGCAGTGACATTTGAGAAAATATTAAAAGGAGGGAATACAGAGAAGAAATAGAGAAGTAACAGGTGAACACCAGAGCATATTATTACAAAAGGCAAGGGAGGAGTGGTAAGAAGGAAGTTGTCAACAGCATTACATAGGAGAAACAGGTCAGGTACAACAATGGCTAGAAAGAATCCGTTGGCTTTGGTAATTCAGAAGCTTTTACAAATATGAGTAGTAGGAATTTTTATAAATTTGGGAGAACGATGACCCTGCTGCTGTGGGGTAAAGAGTGAATGAATCAACAAGAGTAAAGTATTTCAGGATACTTGTGGGTAAAGGTACACTAATTTAAAGAAATGATACCCATAGAACAGATTAAAATGGAAGAAATGCTTTTCAAGATGCTGGAGACAAACATTTTTCTATAAGTTGCAAGGGACAAATAGGCAAGACATGGTAAAAAGATATGGGAGAAAGAAAGGCAACACAGTGTGCTGGATATATAATTTTCTTCCAGCAGAAATCCCATGTAGTCCAGATGATGATTGAATTGCTTGCTTTTGCAGAGTGGATACCAGTGTACAACTAGGTGGCAAGGGAGTAATGACAGGAGAGGGCTTGAAGTGATGGACCGTGAGATCTCCAAGATCAACAGAAAGCTGGTTACTGAGAATGGAAAGGGATTAAATGTCTGAATGGCTCAGTGAGGCTGAAGAGAGAAAGTGTGGCAGCCAGAGAATTCAAGACCTTGCAGGGACATGGGTGGTGTGATCACAGAATGCGCTAAGCATCTAAGATCTCAGAGGGAGTTTCTACAGTGGAATGCATAAGAGACATTAGGGTGGAAAGAGTTAAAGGACTAAAGGTGTCTCTCTCTGCTAATTGCATGGACTCTGATACCTTCCAGGATGGTGGCAGTAAGAGGGGGAGGTGAATACAGGAACACAGATGTTGTGTGGCATGACTTGAATGTGAAGTGCCCTCAGAGACTCATGTTTTGGATGTGTGGTCCCCAATGCAGCAGTGTTTGATGTGGGGCCCTTGCAGAGTGATTGGCTGATGAGGGCACTAATCTTAGCAGTGGATTAACCCATTGAGAAAATCATAATTTGGACTCTTAGGAGGTGGTGGAAAGTGCAGGAGGTGGGATCTGGTTGAAGGAAGTGTCCTTGGGTGCTTCTTCAGGGACTATATCTTATTCCTGGCCCGTTCCCCTTCTCCCCACGCTCTCTGCTTCCCAACTGCCATGAACTAAGCAGCTTTCCTCTGCCATGCCTTTCTGTGATGGTGTCCTGTCTCATGAGCCCAGAGCAGTGGAACCAGCTGACCATGGACCATAACCATGAACCAAAATAAATCTTTCCTGATTTAACTTGTTTTTGTCAGGTATTTTGGTCACAGATGAAAAGCTGATGAAAATCATGGTCCTAGTGAATATGAAGAAGTAACCAGGACTTCAGTAGAAGTGAAGCATAGAAAGTGAAAGCAGAGAATAATGGATGAGTGGCCTGAGGTTCAGAGGAAGTGACTGTGTATGCATTTTACCTGTATGTGGCTGCAATATCTATAAAAGCATGCATAAGAGACAGATAATGCTGATTGCCTCTGAGTGCATTCCATTCATAATGTTCAGATCTGGGACCTTATGAATGTGCTAAAAATTGCAAAGGTTTCTAAGGGCCAGAATGGACCTGGAAGAGAGGCATTCCACACACATTACCCCTGCTTTGCAAAAAGTTCAAAAGGGAGCAGTCACTCAGCAGGCCTTCAGGGAGGACCTATCTTGAGGGAAGTGAAGTCTTGATTACAGCAGAGAAAGGTGAGCATCAGTGCAGGCTTGTAGGGTGTCAGGGTTATGTGTATAGTGATTTGGGGGTCTAGAGGGCATCCCAAACAAAGCAGTAGCCTCTCAAAAGTAACATGCGCTGATGGTGCCCCATTTTAAAGTTAATCTACTTAATAGATTTTTAGACTGAGAACACTCAAGCACTGTCAGAAATCCAATTTAAAGTTTTTCTTTTATTTTTGAAGAGAATATAGAGTCCAGGATAAAACAGCTCCCAAAAGCAATATTCTTTACCATTTACAATAAATCATCAGCTTCTGATTTCATCAGTAAACTAAGAAGTTGGCAGAAGATAATGCAGTGTTCTCTTGAGAGCCAAGATTCTCGTTACCTTATATTCTTATCTTCTATAAAAGTTTATGGCATTTTGTTGTTCATGTTGCTCTTAAAAAGATAGTATCTTCCACTCTCCACACAGGATTAGTGGGGATGTTTTACTTTTATTTATCCTGATAAAATCTAATATATGTATTGGCTGAATAGACCCATTTGAGGAAAAAAGATTAAAAAAAAATTATGGAGCCCCAGGAAGTATCACATATCTAGCTTTCCTAACCCAATATCATTTGACATTGTGACTGAATACAATATTATTTCACTCTGAACTCTCTTTCTTCCTTCCTCTGCCAAACTGTTCTTTCTTCTTTCCTCCATAATTCAACAGGAAGCATCCTAAACAGAGCTAAGGATACAGTGATTCTAATTAAGTGGTTTTATCTGACCTAAGTCATCTTTGGCTTTTCTGTATCAAATATTATTGCACACTTCTTTCCCCCCATCATAAAGGAACATGAAAAAGGTCCTCTGCCTTTCCTTCTCATTCAGTCTCTGTGAGTGCTAAAGGAAGGAATACTCAGTACTGTGATTTGCTGCATCAGTGTTTAGGACAGGGAACTGGAGACTGGCCACATGTGCTGCCTCCTTTTCTTCCCCTAACCTGGAGATCGAGAGGCTGCCAATTTGTCAGGGTTTTCCTTTTGCTTAGGACAGGTGTTTCTATTACTAAGGAGGCCACCTCTAAGCCTATCAAGGAGAATGACAGGAGTTCAACAAAGACCTCTCAAGGGCAATGAATTTCACATTAAGATTGAGACTACTGTAGTCAGCATTTGAACACAATAGATGGTGTGAGCAGGACCATTAATTCTTCCAACCCAAACACTCCAGCCACTCCCATGGGTACCAGATTGTTTTCTATGTCTAACAAAGAATTTTCAATTTCATTGTATTAATTCTGTCCATAAGTATCCCATCAATATGGCAGCGTACACAATAATGTGCACAATGTGTCATCCAATGCAAATAAAATCAAAGGAGAATTCTGCTACTGTTGGATTTATTTTCAAACAGAGCTCACAGAACTGAAAACAAAGGTGCAACATCTGGCTGACCACTTCTGATGATGATAAAAAGTGGCTGTACTTGGTGGGACTATGAACTAGAGGACCTATGACAGGCTCTTTGATCTTTATGTAGAGGAATGATAATGTGTTTGTATAGTGTGTGTTTATTGTAAATCAAAATATTTCTTTGAAGATGGCTGCTGAAGAGTCATCTGAACTGAAGGAAGTTTCCCCTGGCTTTTCACATGTCAAAAGTAGAGAGAGCATAGTGATTGTGGGTTAGTGTCTGTGGATCAAGCCTGCATTATCATTTCATATAAAAAATTTTCTTTTGTACAGGATTATTTTTAATGCCAAGGGGGTTTCCTTGATAGAACTTATATACATGTTGTTGACGTCATATTGGGAGAAGAATTAGTTTTTTTAAGTACAACTAGTATGGAATTACTCTCCCACCATTCTACCACCCTGTGGACTATTCTTGCCTTTCAAACATATAAATACAAATATTAGCTAAGATAATGTTGGTTGCAATATTTTGAAAACTTTACTGTGTAATGCATCAGAGCACAAAACTTAGGATACAATTTGAAGTAGCACCAGGGTTCAAAGTTGTTGTGACCTTACCCTGAACCAACAGTACTACTGCCTCTGTTTTCTTCTATCCAGACCTCACTGCTCCCTGTGCACCTCATAGAGGACAGGAGATGATTTTCACAGAATCATCCAATATCTTTAGAACCAACGCAGTATTTTTTACCTATTCTTTATCCTGAAGCATGCTAGGCTGTGGGCAGGGTTGATTAGTGTTTATGTCAGCATGTTTGCTGCTGTGACCAAAACACCTGATAAGAACAATTTTAAATGAGCAAAAGATCAGCCGCTTGGTGTAAGTCTTGGGAGAGTCAGGCAGGCCGAGGCTGGGTATCTCCTCAGACTACAGGGTCACAGAATGGAAGAATGGAATGGGGGGGTGGGTCTGTGGTGCGTGTGACTTTGGACAGACCCTTATGAAGGAATTACTGTTTCCTATGGCCTTTCTGTATTACCTGGGGGCAGTCTGGGGGAAGAAAGAGGAACAAGCCGGGTGGTCTGTGGTGCGACTTCAGACAGAAGTCAGAAAGTGTAACCAGAAGGCCGGGAAATGCAAGGGAACTTACTCAACTTCTGTTGGTAGGGATAAGGGAAACAAAATGGTGCAGTAGTTTTCTGGTTCATCTGTGGAAGAGGATGGACCTCAACACCCACCCCTGCCCCAGGGGCCCCAAAACCTCTCCTGGGTTTCATCACTAAATATAAAAAGTCAAGAAAAACAGGTGTTCTGCACCAAATGCTCAGGAGCAGATTTTTTTAAATGAGAACAGTGGCTCTTAGGCCAGATTCACCTACACCAACATAGTGAGGGCAGGCAGGGGAAGTGGCATGCGACCTGGCCTGGGCAACAACTTTATAGTCCGGAGTGGGCAGAGGAAGTTTGGGGCCTTATCCTTCAGAGATTGGCTAGTGACTCTATCAATCATTGGCTGATTGGGGGGCTGCCTGATGCTCTGCCCCCCAGCTGCCTGGAATGGACCTAACAGTAATGTGGACAATGAGATAATGAAATGCAGTGAGAGATAGCTTTCAGAAAATTTCAAAATCTAAATGCACATTGTATGTGATAATATGTTAGGCCATCTTAAGTGGCGTGAAACAACCAACAATTTTTCCAAAGAAAGAAATATGAAAATGTGTCAAATCTAAGGACTTTCTATGTGAAAGGGACTTTGCTAATAGTTTTATATATAGGAACCTATGTACTCCTTAAAATATCCATTTGAACTAGAAATTACATCCATTTTCAGATAAAAATATGGAGGCACAGACAGGTTAAGTGATTGTGCAAGTGTCATGAGAGAAAAGGAGTCTCTCCAGAAGGGTCTGAGGAATTCCTGAAGAGAAGGGGAAGCCTGACTCAGGGCCAGCAGGGTTCTTGCCTTAAAAATTGGAAAAAGATTTTAACACACTCTAGTTAGAAGCATAGACAGAGGTCTATTTAGAAAAGTAGATACATGTTCAAAGGAGAATGGGGACAGTCTCAAGAGAGAAGCACCTTGTGGGAAAAGCAAGGAATACACATTCAAGGGAGAATTCAGGTCATCTTGACTGTGAGAAATGCATATGGGCTTCTGGGCTCTTCTGTTAGAGAACAATTGGTGAGGGGCAGATGTGGAAAGGCATATAGGAGCAATATCAATATGGTCTTCTCCTTAAGCTTATGTGCTTTTCATTATCTGATCAGTCCATAGATCTGAGAAGTCCCCTACATTAGAGATTCTTCAAGATATCATATCTCTTTGCTCTGTTTGCACTAGATTTGTGTAGGGGGGGTATGACCAACAAGTACATTTACAGATTTCCCAGGAACTTTGGAAACTTTGGAAGTAACAGGCCTGGAAGAGAGACTGGATTGGGGGAGTGACAGACCTGGAAATATATGGAGAACTTCTGACTTCAAATCTTTTTTCATTATCCTTTGTTATAGTTTGAATGTGAGATGGCCCCCAAAGCTCAAGTCTGACTTTTCAGGAAGGCTGAGGTGAAATGACTGGGTTACAAGAACCTTAAGCCAAACAGTTAATCCCTTTAGGAATTAACTGGCAACTGTAGGCTGGTAGGGTGTGGCTAGAGGAGGTGAGTCCTTGGGGGTGTGCCTTTGGGGTATATATCTTGTATCCGGTGTGGAGTCTCTCTCTGCTCCCTGGAGCCATGCCTTCTGCCCTAATGTTCAGCCTTACCTCAAGACCCGAGGAATGGACTTGGCCTTATATAGACTGAGACCTCTGACACCATGAGCCCCCAAATAATCTTTTCCTCCTAAAATACTTCTTGTCAGGTCCTTGGGTCACAGCAAGGAAAAAGCTGACTAAAACACCCTTCCTTTATGACTCCTCCCTACCTATTTTTTATTCCTTCTATCCTGCCTCACAAGGACCCTAGCTGGTAAGTGATGAAGATGGGATTTGAATCCAGATAGTCTGTCTCTAAAATGCATAGCAGGTGAGTCTTACCCTTAAGAGATATTACTATAGTCATCTTTCAAAGAGAAAGGTAATATATTAAAAACACTGCTCTAGGGGTGATGGGGGAGGGGAGAGGCAGGAGGAAGGGAGAAGGAGGGAGGCAAGGGAGGGATCCAGGGAAACAATCAACAGTATAGCATACTTTTTACCCTGCCCCCCGCCAATAAGCCAAACAATACTTATGCAGTCATTTAATTCTGTAAAATTCACAATCTAAGCAATTTTATCGGTTGTAGAGGCAAAATATAGAAGAATCAGGAGAATGAGGTGTGGTAGATGTTGGGGTAACTCCGGTTTAGGAGCAAACACATATCGCATATTGTTACATTATACGCATTTATGATTGTTCAATAACCCAACTCCTTAATAAAAAATTTTAAAAAATGAACAAATGGATGAAAAAAATTTTATTAGTTGAATATGGACTTACAATTGAGGGGGAAATCATTATCAAATAATCAAGAACCAATGTGTATTTACACAGTTAGCCAAGGCTGATGCCATGTCATGGGTTCCCCCCTTGGGTTCCCCATGGTTCTGTGTTTCCCCCAAAAGAACCCCTGTGTTAAATGGACTTCTCGTGAAGGTCAGAGATCTCCTTCTGAGTTGATTCCCCCATACTTCCTCCTTCCAGTCTCCTAGATATCCTTCCTAATCCCCCCTCCCGCCCCCTCCCTGTGTCTTCAGGTATCCTAAGCAATGTTCCTCCGTTTGTGTAAAGATTCATACATTTTGAGGTTATTATTAGCTTAGCCATCTAACGTACTGTTTCTGGTTATATTCTAGCTTCCACAAATGAGAGAAAACATTTGGACCTTGAGTCTCTGAGATTGTGATACTTCACTTAGCATAATTTTTCCATATCCATCCATTTGGCTGCAAAAGCCATGATATCCTTTTCTTTAATGGCCAAGTAGTATTCCATTGTATACATGTATCAAAGTTTTTGAATCCACTGGTCTAGTGAGGGACATCTGGATTGGTTCCATAGTCTTTAAAAAAAATGAACAAATGGATGAAAAAAATTTTTTAAAAATTTAAAAATTATCCTAGTTTTGGAAAGAATGTAATGAATGTCCTCCTGGGTTATTTAGCTTCACATGATTTATCTAACTTAATCCTCAAACTAACCCTTTGTGTGCGTTGTGGGTACTTTTCCTGTTTCACAAATCAGGAATCTCATGCATAGGGTTTACCTTGGGTAATACAGTGTTCCTTGTGAAATTTCATTCTGACTGTTCTGTTTCCAAAGCCACATTTAAAAACGCTTTAACACACTGATTATCAAATCTCTTCTAAAAATCAAAACTGCTGCAGTCCTTATCCAGCAAAGTGAGTGGCAAAGGAGTTTCTCAACTCTTCTGCTCTTCATTTAAAGGCATGGGGTTTGCTTTTATTTTATTTGTACTTAGAGATCCTCTGATGAAGCCATCCAGGGTCATTTGTATTCAAGCTTCTTTATGATCCCTGCTGGGGTAAGAGATAGCTTTTAGTAATCCCACCAAATCAGTTCCTACTGACCAACCTCAGGGGTCATGGTGAAGTACCTAAAGAATTCTCATCTGCTGCTTCCTCTGATCAGGAAAACATTTTAACTCTTCTGTGAAGAAGAAAGGTAATTTTGTGCCCTGCTGAGGGATAAGATAGGACTAAATTGTATTTGAGTGGAGAATGCTATTATCATTTTAGGAGTTTGATTACTAAAATAAAGAATGACTCCTAATTCTAAGATTGCTAGAGAAGATTATGGACATTTCAAAAAGTTTTTCCAAACCAATAGCACAGCATTTCTTGTCTCACATTTTTTTCTACTACTCCCATCTCTCAGAATGGCTATCTGTTGTTTCCTGGTTATTTTTCTAGGAAATCTAATGTTACCTAAGTCCACTGAATTGAAGATGATGAAGTCTTCTTAGTTTTCTTTTTCTTTCTTTCTCTCCTTCCTTCTTTCTTTCTTCCTTACTGATTTGATTTTTTACTATACACTGTAAGTGAGCATATGAGCAGAGGTGGTGGGGAAATGTGAATGCATTAGAAAACCAGCTCCCATCTCAGTACAGTAAATCAGGAGACCTCAGATGTAGGTACCAGAGATGCCACTGACACTCACACCTAATCCTTTGGGAACTTGGTTTCCTGTATTCAGGCAGAAGATGGTGAGGATAAAAACTCCTTGAGACCAATGACCTTGACATTCTCCTCATTTGTTTTTCTCTAGCACCTTGCACCATGTAGACAGCAATAGTGGAAGTCCTCTAATACTAGTTAAATAAATTATGAAGTGCCCTGTCCTCACTCATAGAAAAAAAATTCCAAGCTTGGTATTTGAAGACCTCTGTTTTGTCCTGCTCCTTCCTCTTTAGCTTCGGTTCCTTTCCTGACCTTTGGGCACACAACATACTCAAACAAGAGCGTGCAGCTCCTTGTCTTGATGCATCCTCTCCTGTCCACCTTCCTGTTCCCCAGACCACCAAAAGCCTTGACTGTCATTGAAAGGTCAACTCCAAGGCCACTTCTGAGACCTTCTTGCAGCTCTCACAAGTGGACTTAGATCATTCTTTCCTCTGTAAGACCTTCAGGACTTTGCTTATAGCCCTGGTAGAGCACTTATTTCTATGCATCTTGTATTATTCATGTATTTATTCCACAGATATTGATTAACATCAACTATGTAACAACCAATGAGCTATAGCTTTACACAGATCATATTATTTGATTCTAATCTCCATTCTTTCATTTAGGCAGTGTTTATTTAATGTATGTTAGCTAACAGACTCAGTTAGAGGTACCAAGGATAGAACTGTGAGAAAATTAGAAAACATCCTAGCCTCAAAGGGTTTGAATTTAATGAGTTGACACAAGCTTGTTAACAAAAACAAAATGAACAAGATGACTATGAAGGGATTTACAGATGGAATTTGGGGGTGGCAATTAAGGCATGAGGGTATAACTCTTACGGTGGGGTTAGTTGCTTTACAAGAAGAGGCATGAGAGAAATGATCTCTTTGCCATTTGAGGACACAGAAAGTTGCCCATCTGCAAACCAGGAAGAGAATCCTCATGCAAACTTAGCCATACTGGCATTGTGATCTTGGAGTTAATCTTCAGAACTGTGAGAAATAAATTTCTATTCTTTCTAACACATACAATCTATGGTTATTTGTTCTGGCAGCCCAAAATGACTGAGACACAAGAGTATTTGAGATAATGGTAGGCCATTAGAGAATAACAATGCTGATATAAAAGAGAATGATTAGAGTGGGGAATTAGAGCTAATTTAGACACTGAATTCCTTAAGGGCAGTTATACATCCTATGCATCTCTACATTGCCCACACATTTGGTCAAGATACAGGCTTTGTTCATGCAAAATTTTAATCAAGTAGTGAATAGAGCTTTGAACATATGATATGTAAATTCCTTCCAGCTCCCAGACTATGCTGCTAAGCATAAAGAAAGGGGTATAAAGTTTAAGCATGCAACCTGAGGCCTGAAAAAAATCCATGTCCAAGAAATATCTTAGCTCATCCATGGGCCTGGGTATCAACATAGTCAGTTTGGAATTTTCCTGGTCTAGGAGAGGTTGAGCAATTGCTTACCTTATCACTAGAGTATTTTCCCTTTAACTTTGGAATGCATTGTATTTTTTTTCTTAGCAGTAAAAATTGCCTTTGTGATTATATTTGGCTTAGATGAATGCAGAAATGAATTTGCATTCTCTAAGTTCACAGCATGTGATTATACAAAATAGTATAGTAAGAAGTAAAAGAGAAACCATCTAGGATTAAAATTTTGTAGTGCAAAGCATAATGTTTTCACTCATCACACCGCTGAAGAACATTGCTAAAGTAATGATGGATAAAAATAAAGGAGTGTTCAACAAATAAATTTCTGAATTAAAAAAATAAAAAATAAAGGAAGCTGATATTAACTGATGATAAGCAAAAGTAAAAGAAATTACAAAGCCCATAAACACAGACAACTAGGATTCAAATAGTAGGCTCACTCATTGAAACACCTTTTGTTCTTTTCAAAAAGGATCCTCCGTGCCAGTAGAGGACTTTGAGTCTTTTATTTAGGAGTGATGAATTTATATAGACTGAGTGACACATTTGTTGCCAAGACTCTTAAACTGGCATTAGCCACAGAGTCCATTAATATTATTGGGTTTTCCTCTCTGCAAAGCTTTACCAGCTCTTATCACAATGAGACCCAGGACCTGTGCATTGGGCACTTGACTCCAATGAGCTCAGCTAATGGTCCCAGACAGCAAGCCTGTTTTTGAAATCTAAAACATGCAAACTTCTTTGATTAGTGGCTAGTTAAGGGGGAAGTGGAAAGAGGAACTGCAAGATCAAGAATGTACTAATCTCACCTTTTGTCAGAGGAGTTATTTGTAATGGTCTGGTCACTACACATTTGTTTCAAACTTCATATTAATAGTCTCTCTAGTTTAGCCACGTGAATGAGTCTGGAAATTCCCTAAGACGGGGATCAGAACAAGAAGAAGTACTTTGAATTAGCTATTACTTCATTTACTCAGTACTATAATATTAAACTGGCTATTAAATATTTTACCTTCAGTGTAGCCCATAGTGCTAAATGACAGTTAGGATGGGTGACACCTCTGATGAATGCATAGTGGTCAAGCATAAAGATAAGCATGCATCTGTAGAGGGGAAATGTGTCAGACAACACAGTCGCTTCCCTTGGCGTTATTCATATCGTATTTTTAAAAAGAATGAGCAGGTTCTTGAATGCTTGATGACTGGCTCCTGATTCTCTTACAACATTTTCCCTATTATTTTATAAACCTGTCACTTGCTGAGTAATGTTTAATGAGTCCTTCCTGATTCTGTGCAAGCCGTGTTTACTGTAATTTTGTCTCTTGGACTCCCAATGGCATTTTCTCTCTAAAGTTAGATCTTATAAGTTTTAATTAGCAATGGAATAATTTGAATTTATGGAGACAATGATTTTAGTTAAGGGATTTTAGTGACAAGGTCTTAATCTCCATACTGTTTATAATGCACATTTTGCCTAATATTAGTTTTAATAATGTAACTAATTTTGGGCCATGACAAGGATAATCTGTTTATATAATGCTACTCAGGTACAAAGAAGTTTAGCTGTACTTGGGAATATGAATTTCAGCACAGAATCATGAATTTTGAATTTTGTTCAATTTTGAACATGAAGCAAAGATTTCCTTTCTCAACTAAAATACTAAAAATAAAACACAAACAAAAAGAGTACTCACTATGTACCAGACACTGTGCTAAGTGCAAAGGAAATGAAAATGTGAATAATTCAAGCCAATACTTCTTCTTTCCATTTTAAACTTGTAATTTTCCTAAGGTAGCAGATTAATTTCCTTAGCCATCCTTTTAGCTTAGTAGAATAATTGTCTTTTCACTATTAGCTTCATGGTATCAAAAGTACAATCTTTAATAATTATCAGGCTCTTGTTAAACTGAACCAGTTGTTCTCTTTAAAATGCATTTGAGAAATTTATAAAAACTTAGCACAAATCAAGGGGAGTTGTTTGTCTTATAAAAAGGATTCTTTACACTTGAAGAGGGGAATACTGCAGCAAAGATGAAAGAGTCAGCCTCAGGTTCAGATATCCAAAGGGTCTCTTAATAATCAGTCTTGTTTCCTTGAGGACAAATGGCTTAAGCACCCTGTCTCTCTGCTTCCTTGTTTATTAAAGCTACTGTAGGAATCGTGACTGAGATAATTTACAGAAAGGGTTTTATATAATGCCCAGCACAAAATATATGACCCATTAAGGGCAGATATTATTACAAAATAATTAATCACAAGGTTCTCTTAATACTAAAGAACCATTCATTAAAATTTAAACCCATACCTAGCTTCTCAGCAACATATTGTAAAGAGATCTTTGATGGTATTTCCTAGATGGGAATTAAATGTTCACTTATTTATTTGATCTGTGCCAAACATGATGGAAACTTATGTTTTTGTAACAGGGATTGAACCAAGGGGTGCTTAACCCCACTGAGTCACGTCCCCACCCCTTTTTATATTTTATTTTCAGATAGGGTCTCACTAAGTTGCTTGGGCACCTCACAAAGTTGCTGAGGCTAGCTTTGAACTTGAGATCCTTCTGTCTAAGCCTCTTGAGTCTCTGGGATTACAGGGCATTCCACTGTGCCTGGCTCATGATGACAGCTTTTAATATAGTTGTGCTTTGCAGTCTGAAGTTTTCTGCACAGCACCTTGATAAAAGTTCACTGTGTGGCAAAATTTGGCTTAAATCAATCTGCCTTATCATTTCTCTCTTCTCTCCAGTATCATCATGTCTTCCCCAAGTCATGTTAGATTTTCCATCCTGTCTCTATTTGAATAGATACCTCACTATCTATCTGTGCTACACCTTGATCCTTCTCTAGTTTTTGAGTATGATTCCTCTGCCCCCTCCAGGTTAATTACCTCTTCTTAGCAACCTGGAGGAACTTTTCTTCTTTACCCATCAAGCTAGGTTTTGCTCTAATCTTTTAGTATTATTGAGAGCAATGCCCCAGGCTATGTTCAGTCTGAAAAAAATCAGAAACTGCCAAACGTAAAAACTTCCTGGTCTCATAAGAAGAGAAATTAATTTTAAAACAAATCTTGACGTTAGCATCAAGATTATGTGAATGATTAGTTGAATCACAGCAGTTCTAGATTGAAATATTCTACTTCATTTACACCAGTGATAAATTTAAAAAGCTGTAAATCAACTCTTAAATCAGTAGAAATCTCAAAGCATGTCTTATCTCTGAAGGATATTTGTAATTAAAGCCATATTTATTTAATTAATGACATTTTTCCAATAATAGAAGCCTCATGTCAAGGGTTTCCTATAATTCTAAGAATCATAATTTATTAAATTTGTGGGCAGATTCTCTAACTTTGCAAGATGCTGTCTGATTCCTGTTAGTTATTGATTCTGAGACTTTTGATATATTTGTATTAAATATTCTTGCCAAGAACACCTGGTCTCCTGCCAGGGCCTTTTCCGTATTTTTGGTGGAAAAGCTGCTGTGATGATGATTCTGTACAAAGTATACTTATAAAGGTTTTGTTGGATCACAGAGTTTATTGATTTGTGTTTTTCCATGCCTATAGATATTAGGACATTTGTGTATTATCATTTCTGCATATATTGTTTGAACTGCATGCCAGAAATTCAAGTACTGAAATGTCAAAAGCTTTCATTCTAAAGGATCTCCCTTGTGGAGCTGTCCCATGACACAGGATTACAAGTTTAGCATTATTTTAATTTCCCTCAATGGGTCATGAACAGAGCAGAGGGTCATGAACAGAGCAGAATGTCATGAACAAACAAAGAATCCATTGACTGAATAGATGTTGATAGAGAGCTTGTTAGTCATTGTCCTGTGACACCTGACAGATTCTCTGTTTGTATTTTCAAATTTAAAAAAGAAATACCTCTAAGCATTATTAGTTCAACCAAGAAGCAAAGATACAATTTGCAGAGAGATCTCTTTTCTTTCTTAAAGAGAGGGACAATAAGAGAGAGAGAAAGAGAGAATCAGTTTTAATTAGTTTTTCATGTGGTTTTCTTTGCTCCCACACTTCATTTTCTGTGGTGCTGGGGTTCAAACCTGCATCCTCACACATGTCAGGCAAGTGTAGGAACGCTGAGCCACTGCTCCAGCCCGGCAGAGAGATTTCTTGATTTTCTGTCTCTGAAAAATGCATATAAAATACAAACAAGAAATTTTTTCAATTAGAGGCAAAACACTCTGACAGATGTCTTTTTAAACTTTCCCAAAGTAAGGTGTTCTTGGTAAGTTAAAGATTGTTTTGTTTGAGAGCATCCCAGTATCTGCATATTCTTTGTTTTAAGTTATGGTGGAATACATCTCTCTAGCAATGAGCAGTTTATGGCTCATCTACTCACATGCAGCATAATCACCTACAATAAAAATGAGCAGCCATCCTCAGGGAGATCCAGGAACAGGTGGTACCACTAATCATCCCAAATGCTTGGAATATTGGCCCAGCAACAGCTGTCTCCAAAGACAAGAGTCCCCAGCTCTACTCTGAAGGGACAAGAGGGATTCCTTTGAACATGCATTGCAGGCACTTAGTGATTGAACATTTGCAGAGTTCCCTGGTGAAAGAATGAATGGATTATTTGTTTGTTAGCTTGTAATATACCACCTGTTCATTCTGAGATGGGCCCAACGTAACCATTGGCAAGGAAGGGTACTTGAAGATATTTTCTCTGAAAATTGAAATTCCCACTTGTATCTTAGTCTTTAATAACAAGAATTGTTAGGGCAAACATGAATTGACTGCAGTTATTTTATCCCCAGCTATTAAATGCCTTATATTGGCATTTTTTGGACACTGTTCTATTTAGTAATTGATGAGAAGCATTTCTAGAAGGCTTTTTATTTTCTCAGTTGGGAATACATGGGTGACATTACTCAATAGATAAAATAATAAACTAATAGATAAAGTTTTAGAGGTAAATGACCACACACAGTTTCTTTTTCACTGTTATTTTTAAAATATGCTATTTTTATTAGAATTAAATGTTTATTTTAATAATTTTAGAATATATGAACAAAATAAGAAAATTAAAATGTATATGTTATTCAGGGTTAATATCTTTTTTCAGACCTGCTTCAATTATCTGTACATTTTTCTAGGGAACATACTCGTTTTTAACCTTTTGATTTCTAAGAGTTCATTTTATTCTAAGGATGTTAATTATGTTATAAGTGTGCTAGTTTGTTTTTATGCTTTTAATTTGTTGTTTGTATCCACTGGATTTATACAACATTTTGTTAGGCAAACTGTATCAATTTTGTGTTTTCTAAGTTTAGCATTTCTGCTTAGAAATTCTTATTCCCCACTACACACACACACACATACACACACACACACACACACTTATATATGTTTTCATTTAGTATTTTAAGATTTTATTTTTACATACCTCCCCAACTATCTAGCCTGTAAAACTTTTTTCATACAAACCAAACTCTGTGTAGTAAGCTATTTAAAAAGCAAATACCTGAGAATCATATCTGTGGCTTCAGAACTACTTCAAATAGAAAAGTGCAGAAAATGGGGGAGTGAGTTGAGTCTTATTTCAACATGCCAAAGAATGAGTTTCACTGCCAAAATGTAATTGTAAGCCATTTTAATGTGAGGACATAAGCTAAGAATAAATCATTATGTTTAATGATATAAATTAATTCTTATTAGATGAAGGCAATGCAGCTTAAAAGGCCTATAATTATAGAATGATATGTATTATTGCTTGCTCAGTTGGCAAGA
Organism: Aplodontia rufa; assembly: GCA_004027875.1. Lineage (NCBI taxonomy): Eukaryota > Metazoa > Chordata > Mammalia > Rodentia > Aplodontiidae > Aplodontia > Aplodontia rufa. The sequence goes on from PVKS010001204.1 coordinate 54,719, forward strand.
GCATGGGATTGCAAGGTGCACAGTAGGTGAATTCTACTCCTGATCCAGTAATAATTAGTTTGGGGATGCTGGACAGTTCATTTGGTTCTCTGAGCTTCAGTCTGCTCATCTCTCTAGGGAGATCATTGGACTCCCTAGTTAATATCCACACAATAAAGTAAGGTATGAAGGATACCCAATAAGATTCTCTACGTGAGTTTAGGGACAAAGTAATAAAATCATGAGTTCCTTTATTTTAGGATAGAAGCTACTACAGTGCTAGAGCAAGGGGTAAGGAAATCAAGAGTCGAATGGGTACCAAATTCTTAGCAAATAGTTATTTCCTCAGAAGATCAGGGCATGTTTTTTAAAACACTTATGTGAGTTTGTTTTCACAAATAACAGAAATGTGTCTTTTATAAGATGGGCTGTTTTGACACATTTTTAATGATTATTAACTGTTTGTTCTATTTTGACATTTTTTAAAGTGTGGTAAGGGCACACTTTGCTAAGAGCACCCACCAAAAAAACAAAACAAAACAAAACAAAAAAAACAGTTTGTCTTCTATTAGCCTGGAGCTTGACAGAGCAATCAGTCTAACCAGAATGATGCCTAAAATAGGTAACAAACAACATGACATAGACAACAACCAACCAGAATGGACTCTGAATATGAACTGCTAATCATTCCTAAGTGAACACCGGAAACCAGAGAAATTGCAGTACCCAAAACTCAGCTTGGAACTAGAGATAGAGTAGAAAATAAATGAACAAGGTCTCTGCCACTCCACTCAGGGAAAGAGATAATCAACAAGGTAGCATAAAACCATTTAAAGTAAGGATAACCATACTCTAAATAAAATCTACTTAAGCAAGCTAAGTAGATACAATCATGAAGGATAGGGATATTTTAAATAGAATGCTCAAGGACATTCTCTAAAGATGTGAGAACAAATATTGGTCAGACAACTCAATGAGGAGCCAGCCCTTTGAACATTTGGGGAAAGCATATCCTGGCAGAGAGAACAGCCTCAGATTAAACCTAAAGGAAGTGGAAGCTTGGAGCGCCATTTGGAGGACTCTAAGAAGGCCAGTGTAAGCATAGTGGAATTAGTGGGAAATGTTGGACATCAGATCAGAGGTACACCAATAGATGAGGTCATAGAAGCAACCAGTATTTTGACCTTACAAGGACAGATACTAAGTGCATTGAAAACCTACTAGAGATTTTAAGCAGAAGACAGATATGATTGATTTAGCATTCAAGAAGATATTCTGACTGCCACAAGGAATGTGAACTTTAGGGTGAAAGCTAGCAGGCAGTTGAGAGACTTGCTGATATCTTAGACGTGGGAGGCTACAGTGGAAGAGATGAGAAATGATCACATTAAGAATATATTTAGAAAGTAAAATCATTACATTCCTCCCTATGCTAAGATTTTTCTTTCAGGACTAAAATCTTGGAAGTTCCATATCATATTTTTATATGGGACATAGTTCCTTTTTATAGGCCTATTTTGAATATGTCATTTATAAATGATGGCAAACTATTGAAGAAACGTAAAAAGAAAGTTGGTTTCTTTTAAATGTCTAATATGCATGTTACCAGGAGAAGATAAAGTTACATTTTATCTGGGATTTAATGAAATGTTTATCATTTGTTCCTATTAAAGTTTTTGGCTGAAATCCTATAACCCAACCCAGACAATGAGGAAGCTTAAAGTTCTTTTGTAACATTTGTCTACATTCCTGAGCATGAGAGACCTTTTAGACTTAAAAAAAGCTTAATAAAACATTTTTACCATATGTCTATGCAAAAAACTAAACAAGAGTCACAAAACATGGTAAGTAATGAGATCAGATGTAAATAACAGAATCTCCTCTCAATGATGTCCTCACAGAACATTCACCAATCTCTGCTTCATACATTTCCTGCTTAGGTTAACTCCCACTTTGGACACAGCTCCCATCATTTCCTCCTCAGAATATTTCCCAAGTTATCTTCAATGATGTGAAAGGTCACCCCACCATTTCTACTGATGGTCCTGGCTTTGCCAGAAATGGGCTACATGAGGCAGAGCACACCATTTATCTTTCTGAGAACTGGATTTCTTATTGTTAAGATGAGGAGATTAGGCTAGATAATCCTAAACATATTTTCAGGTCCAAAAGAAAAATATCATTCTTTTGATTTTCACATGTGACCAACATAACCCATTACTCGCTGTCTCATTTTTTTATGTTGATAATTCCCAAATATATAGATCTCTAGTTCAAATCTCCAGTCACATAAGGAAAACTTCTTCTTGGCCATCTCTACCTAAAGACTGTATAGGCATCTGAAACATCATATACCTATCACTCACTTTCACCAGGAACTTGCTGGGCCTTTGTATGCATTCATCACATTGTCTAAGCATTTCTCTCCCTTTGAGTCTTCTATTCCACTTTTCTTGCAAGGAACCATCTACTTACCTTTCAAGGATCCATTTAAACAGTCACCTTGTTACATGAAATTTTCCCAAGCCCACCTCCTCGCGATGTACATGTTTTACTGATTAGAATGTTATCAGAACTTGAATTCATTGTACCTGCTTATTTATGTATTTACATTTTGAACTCCTTGAGGGTAGAAACGCTTTCTTTCCTTGTTATTCAACCTCAGCTTAGAAAGTACACTAGTACATGGGAGGTGATTAATAAATGTTAAGTGAACCAGTGAAAGTGAAAATTATGTGATTTAGAATTGGTATGTCATTATCTAAACTGGTATTATGGTTTGGATATGGTTTGTGTATGACCCCCAGGGCTCCTGTGTTGGGAATTTGGTCCCCAGTGTGACCATAAGACCTTTAAAAGGTGGAACCTGCTGGAAGGTCATTGTGGGGGATAATGTATTTTTCCTGGGACTTCAGTTTCTGTCTTCTGTCTTGCCATGTGATCTTTCCCTCTCACACGTGCTTCCATTGTGATCTCATATAATGTTTTCCTTCTCCAGAGACCTAATAGATGGAGCTATCCAGTCTTGCATTTTCAGCATCTAAAACTATGAGCTAAACAAACCTTTTTTCTTTATTAGTATCCAGCTTCAGGTGTTTTCTTATAGTAATGGAAAGTGGATCAATACACCTGGCATATATCCTCACCCCAATAATCTTGTCAAGACATGGAAAAGCCATGTTTCCCTTCTCTCATTTTCAGTTTTCACCTCCTTATGAAGACTGATAAATACCAACCTTAATTTGTTTGCACACATCCTTCCACATGGGAATTAGTGTGTCCTTTTCATATCTATTCTGTTTTGCAGAGCACAGGGCCCATATTTCTCTGAGGTTGAGATTGCTTATAATAATGACGTCTAGTTTGTTTTAAATACATATTCCTTCACTGAACCCATGCTTGACTCAGTTTTCTCTTAGCAAGCAGCTAAAATTTTCTTCAATATAGACATTTATATGTTAATCAGACTCATCATGAGCAATTAGCAAATGCACTTCCAGCTCCTCAAAATGTTAATGAAATTTAGACCTGGTATTTTTCTCTCATTCCATAAGTGCAGTTAGGTAAATAAGCTGTCAGATTTGAGTGACTGAAGACTTCTCACCATCATCTCCATGTTCTTCCAAACCCCTGATCAGGTTCAGAGAAACTCACCAAGGTGATTTATTTCAGCAGGATCAAGAAGCCATCTGCAACATGTAAAAATGGTAGAATCAGCACTTCTCATATGTTTTTTAAATTTACTGCCACTGGCATAATTCACATTAAAATTACATACAAATGGGAGACAAGATTGCCTTTGGAGAGAAATTTCTGTCTCAGAGGTCCATTGCTATCCCAAATCCTTGTCTGAGATAACTTTGAGGTCTACTCTTTACCATCTTTCCTTCAGTAGGTAGTACTTTATCACTCCCATAGCAATTTTCTTCTCCTGCCATTCTTCCTGCCAGTGTTTAATAGAATCAGGCACAGCTTTTGGAAGTTAGTTTATCTTTGAAAATATCAGTGATATTGTGGATTAACTCAGCCGGCAGGACTGGAACACAATGCAGAACCCAGTTTAAATCAAGCGAACACCAATAATAACAATAATTATTATTACTTTCTATTAACAATTTTATCAAGTACCAGCTATAATTGTGTAATTAATACATCCAGTTCTCAAAACAGCCTGTAATTTAAGAATTTCATACCAATCCATTATAGAGGAGGAAGGGGAAAATGAGAGAGGTTAAAGAAGTCACCTGAGGTCACATACCTGTACGTGGTCAAGTTAAAATATGAACTTCTGTCTGTCCCACTTTCACCAATACTTAAAGAGAATGTTAAGGCGGTTGTTCATATCTTGAATGAGGAGGGTTCTTGTGAAGAGATGCTTAAGGCAACGGTAACCCATTCAATAAGAATGTGGTCCTTTTTCTGCTGTCAAGTATTTGGAAGAAGAGTCAGAAGGCTGAGATATTGAAATCATGCACACAATGAATTGGAAAGAGGATTGATTGATGCATACAGATGTCTCTTTGCCTTGTAGAAAGATTTCCAACGTGTAGAAGCCTCCGAGACCAACTGGGAGTCAGTTACCAGTTCTGTCTTGGTAAGTAATTGACTAACCTGTTGCCAATGAAAAAAACTGGTGGAATAGCTAAGTCAAATCCAGAAGGACCTCAACGGCATTAAGAACCTGTTGCTTGACTGAAAACCAGATCTCAGGCAGGGTGTGTTCCTCCATTTCATTCAGGTTAGAGTGGATTATATAAAGATACCCATTTTGGCTTCTCTTTAAATAGGCTTTCAGGAATTGCCAATATACCATTGAGGGAACTTGGAATAGACAATGACTTAAATATTTGTCAGTTTCAAAGAAGAGCTTTCCAACAAAAGGACTTTTCAGACATATCAAACGGATCAGTGGCCCCAGTTCAAGTGGGCAATTTTGAAATCACTTTCTAAATATTCCAGGGGAAGCTGCTAACCTTTGCATTTCAAAGGTATTTCCAGATGTGAAAAATCCTAGTGTTTACAGTAATATAATTTAGTGAAAATGAGGCACATACTGTATGTACTCTACTTGACTTGGATCTAAAACATAACTCACCCTGAGGCTGAGGCTGTAAAATGATTCATGCCCCTTCTTATCCTCCAAATTTAGTCATTTCTCAGTCCTCTGTCTCCTTATTTACTCTGCACAGAAAAAGCAGACGTTGTTTTCACCAATCTTACATGTAGAACCTATGTAGCAATAAAACAGTGTAATAAAGGTCAGGATCGTGGAGAAAGGATGTTCCTGGTTCTAAAGTGGGTCCATGTGACTGAGTCAGCCTTGAATTTTATTTTCCAACACTGATATGCTGTCTTATTTCTCTGGAGGATTTTCTTATATTCATTCATTTGGCAGGATTTCCTCAGCTGTGGATTCTGTGACTCTAGTTCCCTTGGTGTGGCTGATGGACTAGAACATCATCTGATCTAGAGATCAGTGAGGTCTCTGATGGTGATATGAATGTTTTATTGGTTTGCTTTTGATATTCCAGAATGCATAATATGAACTTAGATCAGGGTATAAGATCATTGTCCAGTGGGTGAAAATCAGAATAGAATAAGACTAATCAGAAGAGTTGGGCAGTTGGTAGCCTGAGGTTAATAACTCGAAGTAGACACCAGCAGCAGCTTTTGAAACCAAGACAGAGTATCAAGGAGTCCCCCAGCTTCTCAAGCATTTCATATATATGTATATATATATAATAGCTTAGGGTTGTCTCATTATTCCTGCTCCATATGCAGAACTACACTTTAAAGGAGCCTTAGCTAATTAAGGGTCATCTAAGTTGTGTTAGTCAGTATCTCAACACTACAATAAAATACCAGGCTACAATGTTGGAGGTTCCAGTGTTTGATCATTTGGCTCCACTGCTTTGAAACTGGAGCGAGGCAGCACATCATGATGGGAGCTCATGGCAGAGTAAAACCACTCAGCTAACAGCCAGGAAGTGGAACCGGGGCAGAGGAGGGGCTGAAGTCCCACAGTCCCCTTCAACGGCAGATCCCCAATGACCTAAGGACTTCAATTCCTAAAGACTCCACTATCTCCCAATAATCCCACCTGGGAACAAAGTTTTTAACATATGTGGGAATCTTTTACTCAGCTTTTTTTTTTGCTGTGACTAAAACACCTTATAAGAACATTTTTAGAGGAAGAAGAGTTTATTTGGGAGCTCACAGTTTCAGAAATCTCAGTCCATAGAAGGCCAACTTCATTCCTTGAGGCACAAGGTAAGGAGGAACATCGTAGTGGAAGAGTGGTGGAGGAAGGCATCTCAGAACATGGTCACCAGGAATCAGAGAGAGTGTTCCCCTCATCGTGCTCAAAATATAAACCCCAAAGGCACATCCCCAGTGACACACCTCCTTCAGCCACACCCTAGCTACCTACAATTAGCATCCAGTTAACCCTTATTGGCAGATTAATGCACAGATTAGGTTAAGACTGTCATAACCCACTGACTTACTTGCATTGTCTTAAAGATGACCTTTAGGACAGCATCCAATATCTGAACCATGACAGGGACATTCAGGATCCAAACTTTAATACAAATCTTCTAAAGGAGGGATTGCCCCTTGGTTTGGAATAGCTAAGAAAGTTTATCCCTGAGTCTGTGTCAGTAGAAATTTCTGGCTTGAGTTCTAAGTCAAGATGCTACTTAGCCTGTTGGAAGACCAGGACAACCTCGCTAATTTTTTTTCCTAATAACCTATTTTTCCAAGAACCTTTAGGAGTAGGATCAACGGTTGTTATACCTGTCATTAACTTCTATATATTCCAACATTATTTTTGTTTAAAATGAGTGTACAGAGCATTTTTCACAAACTGTTATCATTTTAAAGTAATTTAGTTAACTTTAGAAAAGTCTTTATTAATATATAACAAAAGCTGAATGAGATTAAATTTATACTGCAACTGAAAGAGGCACACCCAATTGGGTCTTTATCTCAAAAATAGTTTTTAAATATTTACTTCAGAAACAAATGTTCTTATAGGTTTATTAGCTCACCTAATCACTCATAAATATTTTCTTAACTATCATCACTCTTGGTCAACTGCCCTAATCAAAACTTGAAAATAACTCATATATAAGAGCAAGTTTATATTTTACCCATGGTTTGGATTTGCTCTTCAGGTTAATATTAGAAGAGATTAGATTTTCGTCTCCCTCTCAGGGACTGAAAGTCCCTGCAGAGCTTTTTAGATATCTCGGTGAACACTATACTCCAGGCACTGTTAATCGCCATCCCAGAATGCAGCTGCTTTCCCCAGAGTGTCACAAGAAGCTTTAGCTTATGTGGGAATGGCTTGATTTATGCCTCTGCTTTTATTTCATAAAAGAGGAAGGCATTTTAATTTGAAAGCTTTTGTATGTTACATGCTCCTAATTTTAGTCAGCTCATTTGGAGTTTTTGGACTTACACCCACAGTATTGTGATATAAGGCTAATTATAAATCATCTGATAAATACAAACCAGGTAGACTAGATTATCTGGAACAGCACAAGTGGGATGGGGTCTTGGAATTCTTGGAATTATAGTACTGAGTTATAAGTGTTATCCACCCCTAGCATGTAGTATCAAGAGAGATGTGAAAGACAGAAATGCACTTCCATCAAGGCTTGGGTTATTTCTCTCTCTTTCTCTCTCTCTCTCTCTCTCTCTCTCTCACACACACACACACACACACACACACACGCACACACACACATACACACACACACACACACACACACACACGTGCACACACGACTAGATTAAAGAGGTGACCTATCAAGAAGAGAAGGAACAAATATGGCTGCACCTAGATGAGAACCTTATCATATCAACAAGATGACTACAGAGGGTATCTTTGTTATGGACTGAACTCTTAACAAATCCCTAGACTCTTCAGTAATGTATGACAAAGATTGTGTGACCAGATAAATGATTATTTGCATAGATATACCTGTGCAGAACGTAGAGTAGACTTCGGCAGGTAGTGAAAGAGGTGTAGCAGGAAAAGTTTGGCCTAGAATGAGGATGCCTAGTTATTTTGACAGGGCTTACTGAAAATTAGATGAATGACATCTCTAGGTAAATAACAACATCCCACACCAAAAAATCTCTGATCTGGCCAACACAGTCATCAACACATCTCATGCCTCCCACCCTACTCTCCAACTCCTGTTCCCCCCACTTCCTTTCACCTACAGGGCATCTTAGAAAACTGCTCTTGAATTACACCAATGGTAGATTAATGCTTTTAAGCTCGTTGGTTTTGATAAAAAGGAGACACTCCCCTGAGAGCAAGTGATCATGGAATCACTTATGGACCTTTGGACCTTGCCTGATTAAAGAAAGGAAACATGGCCTGAGAGAATACAATCTGAGAGCTTTACTGTCTGAAACTCTGTAGTGCACACTATTTCTTCATAGGGACACCACAGTGAAGTTTCAGCAAGTTTTCATTAATTTCCACTTTCCCTTAGTGATAGGAGATATTTGCCCTTGGGGGATCTTATTTGTTTGGCAGTTTCTTTAAAGACATTTAGAAATCATTTGAGGCTATGTGCTATTTCCTTGTTAATGGGTCATGAATTTTTACAGAGATGTTTGAATCATGGCTCATTTACCTCTAGATTGTACAAGGTTTAGTGAAGTAAGTGCTTGGAAACCTTATGTGGGTATATTTTATTTCCATTGAAAAATACATAATCCTTTCCAGTCCTTCAGTGATGCTGTGTTCCTCATTTAAAGAATAATCAGGCATTTTTTAATGACTACTTTGAACACTAGCAAGCTACAGCACTTTTTTTCCCCTTTTAATAGGCTTCCCATGTGAATCTTGCACTTCTCAGTCGAGTCTCATGGTCAATTATCCATGTTGACAGTAAATAAATAGGTTAAAGTGATGGATTTTTATCAAAATATCTCCAGAGTCAAGTCAAACACTGCTATAAGGCTAAGTGAGCTGTAAAGTAATGGCATGGAAGCTGCATATAGGAGAATGGGATGAACTATGAAAACTTGCTTGGAAGGAGTTCAGAATTATAATTCTCACAATTATTATTTGAAATATGGATTACTTGGAACCTTGAACCAAGAAGTTTGATGACTTAACTTTTATATTTACACACAATTTATATCTTTTTTAATTTTTTTAATTTTTTGTTGTTGTAAATGGACATAATACCTTTATTTAATTCATTTTGATGCGGTGCTGAGAATCAAACCCTCATGTGTGCTAGGCAAGCACTCTACCTCTGAGCTACAAACCCAATCCCACATATCTTTTGATGTGATTACACTTCAGATGAACTGGAAATTTTGCGATCATCTTGGCTCTGATTTCCAAAAGAGTAAAGGAACTATCTTTTACCAATTATTTGCTCTTGTTTAAGAGTATGGCAAGATGATGCCAGATTGCTTTTACATGTTATTTAGACAAATCATGCATTATAATCAGAAGCCTGTCTATATTCTTTCCACATAGTTGTATAACTGTTGTAGTTCACAGCAAAGACTTTTTCTGAGTATAATAAGCTATATGTTATGGTACCCTTAGGGAGGATCCTATCGCTCCTCATCAGCAACAGATCGTACTCTTGCTGCGGATGCTTTGGACAAAACAGTTGCAGAATTTAATACTGTCGAAGAGCTGCTCAAGTACTTGAATCCAGAGTCATGGCAGAAAGATCTTGAGAATTTGTTTTTGGACACCCCTCATTATCGAGGCAGGTCATACCATGAACGAAAGTCGAAAGGTAAGAAACAGGCTTAGAGGTTCTTCCTAAGTAGATAGGAGTGTTATGAATAAGTAATAATTAGCAATGTGATGTATTTAATTCATTTATAACACCTGATTACAGTCAATCCATTATCACATATATGTTTCACAGCATTTTCAAATGAATTTCTGTATTTTGGCCAAGTTGTGTTTGTATATGCCTAAAAAAGGTTTGATCCAAAGATATGTCATAGTTTGGAGCCCCTACAGAAACATTCAAACCAGCTTCTTGCTTCTTGACAAATAAAGCATTACTAGCCCTGATTTTACAATAGAGGCAACCAAAGTCGGGGAAGTAAATAATTTGAAAGGCTGCATGGCTAGTTAAAGAAGTGAGCATCCTGGTCTCTTGCCTCAGTGCCAGTATGTGTGCGATAATCTACTGTGCCCTTCTGACAGAGGTGAGGGTTGGCTTTGTCCAGAACCCTCAGTATTCAGGAGAGTCTCCTGTTAAAACTATGGCCAAAACTCAGTTGGAAAATTTTAACTCTATGCATTTGGGGTCCATTACACAAAGTACATCTACTTTGTACTTGATGCCAAAGTAGTTCACACACATGAAAGTAAATGTCCCAAGAAAAAGGAAAAGAAGACATGGGATAGTTGGATGGTATGTGAGCATATGTTCAATTGGTAGTTTCAGGAAAATAGGATGAGGAGAAGAGAGGAACATTTAGGCAGAGAACACATAATGTGTTAAACAATAGTACTAAAAATAAAAATAAAGGTCCATCTGTGTGATATCATCTTAGGAAGAGAATGTTTATTTGAATGTGTAACTCAAATTAATATAAAAATGACATGTAATTACCTCTGACTGAATAAAATTCCAATTTCTAGTCTGTTATATCCTTGCTTTATTTGATAAGATTTGTTATTAAAATTTTCAGTAGCAAGTCTCATAAGGCTGGTTGCATCACATGGTTGTGAAAATATTTAGCTAAAATATGGCTTATTTCCCATACTTTGTAATACCAAGGGTACTTTTAAGAACTGAACCTGGGATGCTTTAGCACAACCAATAAGAATATTTGAGCCAAAATGACTAATTAGTGAGCTCCTGCTGGGGCTTTTTGCTTGTGAGTTAGGTCATAAATCTTATATACTTTAAAGGGGACAAAAGAGTCACAGGGGCCCTCATGTCATGAACCTCCTCAGGGCTCAGATTGGATTCAGTTCAAACAAGAAATTGCCTTTTGCAAGGTGTGGCTGTATTTGGAACATGCTAGGTCAACTTGAAGGAAAGTAAATTATTCACATTTTTTAAAAACCCCAGGAAAAATATTTAAAATGGTATTGGACAAACAATGAGATCAGACTTTTTTTTCAAGCATCTTAACCACTCACTGCATCTATTCAAGGGGCAGACCTTCTTGTCACCTCTTTTCTGGAAATATTAAAATTTAAAAATCATTTAAATCTACTTTTCTTCCCAGTAATATTGAGGTGGAGGCTGGAGGCCTAGATTCAAATCCTTACCCTATGAGCAAGTCAGGGATCCTCAGAAGTCTCTGTTTCATCACTGGCAGTGTGTGTGATAGCACCTCTTTCTGGGGACGAGCCATGGTTTCCTTGAGTACCTGCTTTGTGTCACCAGTTCAAAAATGTTTGCTAGCAAAACCTACTTAGAATTCTGAAATACCCTGCATTGTTTCCTTGATGAAACCATCCTTATCTCTTCTCCTGTCTTTGTGATGCTTTCCTATCCTGCCCAGGCACAGTTAGGAGTTTTTGGGACACCGCCATGCAACATGACCTGTTATTGCACTATTATTTTACCTTTGTACTTTATCTAAGGGAATATGCAATCCCAGGACCTCTTGTGGGTCTTAAGCCTAGCTGAATGCTTAAATCACACAAAGAATGGTAAAAGCTACCCATGCCTACCTATGCCCTATATATGCACTAAGAATCTCTGGGAGTTGGGGTTGGGATATTCATGTTATATGGATCCTTTGGACTTCCAGTGTTAAGAGCCACCACTGCTTTAGAAAGTGTTTATCTTATATCTCTAGCACTTTTCCTAGTGGATGTTAAGTTAATGTTTGTGGCACTGAAGCTAGTAATCCAGCATTAGAGTGTGTGTGTATGTGTGTGTGTGTGTGTGTGTGTGTGTGTGTTACAGAATATCAAACCCAAGGTCTTGTTCATGCAAGGGCAGTGCCCCTACAGTAAGCTCTACCACCAGCCCACTATATTTCTAAATTTTATAGAAACCCAGCCCATAGGCTAAGGAATGCAGTTTTATTAAGAATGCCTTTGGTTACTGAAATAACCTTGTAAGAACACTCAAAGCAACATTCTACTGTTGCTTGTGATAGTGTAAACATCATCTCTCTCCCCTGTTGGCTTAGGTTCCATTTCTTAATCATTTGTTTAAAATGGCCCTAAGGGAGATTTGTACCATTTCATTTAACCCTGCCCGGTCACCCCTGTTTCTCTGTATCTGTATAAATGTGCTGATTTAATTGCTTATCATTCCTGTGATGCTGAACCACCTGCAAGTATCACAAAAGCAAGGGAAGCCAGGGTTAATATTTCAGCTGGTCTTTTTTGCTTTTAGAACTTATAAAACTCAATAGAGGTTGATTCTCTCTGTCTCTATCTCTCTTTCTCACTGTCCTTTCTTAAAAAAAAAAAAAGAACTTAAAAACACAAACATGCCTTGTATCCTAATGTTTGAACAAGAGAGCAGTGAATAAAGAGTGAAACAGAAAAATAGTTATGGCTAATAGGAACCCATTAAATGTCAGACATAATATGAATTTCATGACTTAATGAGGTAGTACAGAAACATGCTTGTCATTTATTAATCTATTGAGCATTCTTTCTTCTGATTTTCCCAGGCAGATCAAAAGTGGCATTTTTCATGATTCCAGAGAGCAGGATTCTAAGACACTTGAATCTGCATATACAAAACCCAGAGTTTTATAAACCATGAACTAAGATAAGAGCACATTGGGTGAAGAACTTGCATAAGGAACCGGAAATGGTTAATATTTTGAAATTAAATTTTGTGTTTTGCTTCAGTTTTTTCTTTGGCACAAAGGAGGGTTGATGATAGTTTTTAGTTCTTTCTGAGAGTTGAAAATAAGAGCAAGTGGAGAGTAAAAGTTTAGAGAGAAGACAAATTACAGTGCTAAAGTAGAAATTTTATATATAATATCCACTTTTTAAAATTTACAAGTAACAGATAAGCTCAAACTCATCTGTAAAAGCTTCTGGACAGAAGATAATATAACAAGTTAATATATGCAATTTTTAGTTTCCTAGAGGGTAATGGAGGGAAGGGTAGCATGTGTAATTACAATCTCTAGATAACTGAGTTGCAAAGCCCAATTTTTTCCAATAATTTCAACCTACTACTTTCAACATCAAAGATGCCCAAAAATTTTAAAAAATCCTTTTTGAAGTTCAAGTTTCATTTACTTTTTCTAATGGGTATGCTAATGAGTATAGCAAATTTGCACAAAATTAGGTAAAATTATATGGATGTTCTTTATAGAAGCTGCAAAATTACCACCTAAATCATTGCAAGAGCCCTGTAGTTTTAACTGAAGCTAAACTGTGATTCATTTAAAAGCTATACCTATGAACTTAGGGGCAGTGTCTATTTCTTCAAGCTCATTGCAAAAAAAAAAAAAAAAATCAGCATTTCTAAATTAAGAAATAATTAGCCCTGAGCTCTACTAGAGTGGACAGTAACACGGAGGTGATTTATGGAGATTAACAATGTGAGACTTATTCCTTTGCTTATTCTAGAAGAACTTGATTTTGTAGAATGGAAAGTGTGTTTCCCATTGAAAATCATGTCTTCACAGATTAAGTGCAGTGGTTAAAATATGAACAAAATTATTAATAGTAAGAATTACCATTTTTAGGTACACATGCATTCAGCTTAAAAAAAGATAAGTATTCAATTAATTATAAGCAATGAGGTTTGAAATATATGAATTTTGCACTCTTGCTGGTTAGATGTTGAAAGTTACCAACATATGTCTGAGGATCTAATACCAATTCAGTTATTTTCCATAGGACATTTTGGTCTGAAATCTAAAATGCTTGAACTAATTTGCAGACTATTTATAGATAAATAACTGATATAAGAAACTGAGGAATAAATGACACAAGTATGTTTTGTATCAAGATGTTGAATTGTTTCTGAATTCTTTTAGATCGGAATACTTTAAAAAAACGAAAGAAAATCATGTACTATTGTTTCTTTGTCATACCATTACATTCTTACCACGTGAATACACATTTTGCTTTTTCAAAAATGATTTGGAATATAGAAAATAATTTCAGAATGTATTCAAGCATGTATATATCTTAAAACTGAGTGTTCATAATTTTCTCTACTCATTTGGTACAAAGGTGAGAATTTTCAAAAAGTCTGTAACTGATACCAGTTATGAATTGACAAAGTCAGTCTTGGGGCATCAGCTCTGTGTAGCTGCCTCTCTTTAAATCAAACAAGCAGAGGTACTGGGGACATCAAATCACAATGGATTTAGTATTCTAATTTTTACTATTCAACAAGGGTTAGCTTCATTGGGTTTCCTGACCAATGTGTTATGCACCAAGTAAAGGTTTTAGAAATATTAAAGTTGATTCCCTAGATTTGACAGAAATAGAGAAAAAGAAAGAAGAGTGCTATGGTGGAAAGACAATAGACTTGGATGTCAAGTGAACTTGTGACAAAATTCTAATTCAAATCCTAAAATAACAGCTTTGTGGAATCACAAACCCCTGATCCTTTGTTTTTTGCCTTTTGCAAAATGGCTCTAATCATAATCACTTTGAAAATTGTGTTAGGAGTAGGATCTCAATAAATGACAGCTACTATTATTACTCAGTTTCCTTACAAAGCTCTGCAGAGAACCAAGATATTTCTCAGAATTCCTGCTATTTTCCCTGTAAGGCTCTAAGATAATCATCAGTAATCTGGAGAACCTCATACATTATATCCAAATATTGTCATTTTTAAGTATCTGCGTAATCAGTACACTCATTAAAAGTTTACAAAATAATTGCCAAGTTCTAAAGTTTTCTAGGATAACTATTTACCCAGAAACTTTCTGGCATCATTTTCTCCCCCTTAGACTTTAGCCACTGTTTATGACCCATGTGATTTTTAAGTATCTAGATTCTACCACTCACTCGGTGTGCCAGCAAGCATTAATAAAAGCCATATTGTTGTTTATGCTGTGCATGTGTCTAGGGGGACACACACTTAAAATGCTTGAAGAAAATGTCACAAGGACACTTCTCTCCTTCTAGTCTCAGTGCCTTCTCTCTTTTCTCCTAGATGAGGTTGTCCATCTTTGTGGCTGTCCTCACCCCACCCTCATTAGTCAAGATCCCCCTCCCAGCTACGCACATTTATGTCCACATGCAGACTGATGGGAAAATTTGTTTGGTAGTGGGAAGCCATAGGTCACTTTTAGGGTCTGGGAGAACAGCACTTCTTGTTAAAGATGAGCACGTGAGCCTTGTGTTTTCTGTGTCCATTTTTTCTACGAAGCATTAAGAAACCAGTATAACATCCTTTTGCCCAGTGCCCCACTGACCTGGTCCTGGAGTGCACACACATGCACGAACTGCTGGGGCTGAGAGGTCTGGCTCATTAAGTGTCTTTGCTTGCAAGGAACAGTGTAAAGGCCCATGAAATTAAAATGTACATACATGACTGTTGCCTTGCAAGATTTCAATCAAGGTGGCCATGAGCTTCCTTCCCTTCCCTTAATCATCTCCAACTGCAAAATGGTGCTTCTGTTCTTAAAATGACCTCATTTGTTTTACACACTGTAACAATAACGGGGAGCACACTACTGAGAACTAAAATTTGGACCTGTGCTTCAAACATTCCAAACTCATTCAATCTTGATAAATTTCGTGACAGGAATATACTATTATTCTTGTTTTATGTAGTAAAAGAAATAAATTCAGGAAGATGCTGTGACATCGTGAAAGCAGAGAGCAGTGGCATGAACCTGGCTCTGGGGGCTGCCAAGCCCAGGCTGTGGGAAACTCAATGGAGTCTGAAGCTCACACACTCAAAAAGTCTCAAAGGAAAGAAAGACCGCTGGATTTTCTTGACTCTCGATTATTACCTACCTCGTTTTCTCATTTTTCATTTCTTAGATGTGCTGCATACATCCCGCCAGCTCATGAGTTCCTAGGTTTCCCAGAGAATCTCCTTAACATAGTGACAGCTGCCTTCATGTTAAACTCACTGCCTTCAGATATTCATTTAGTCATCCAGTCATTTTCCAGTACCTATGTGTTGAATGTTTACTCTGTGGCCATTGACATTAGACAAGTTGCTTAACTCCTCTACATCTTAGTTTCCATATATATATATATATATATATATATATATATATATATATAAATGGGAATAGAAATACTGATGATGAAGGTTTAGTATGAGACCAATGAAACTTGAGTTTCTGAAAATATATAACACAGAGCGAGGTGCATAATAGGTGCTCAGCAAACTGTCATTCCCTCATTGCTTCCACGGTGCTTTAAACCTTGAAATTTGGCAGTTTTCTGATTAAGAACCTCCTTCTGTGAGTGAGACTAATTTTTATAAATGTAAGTGATAAATGTTTCCATTCTTTGGAAAATAAACTGAACAAATGGGGTCATGAAATTTATTGTACTTAATGATTTTAAGTTTAGAATATCCTAATGTTCCTTCATTAAAAGGTATAAACTAACTGTTCCTTCCAGATTTATTTGCTCTTCCAAATTGAGGTTAAACTATGAAAACAATTTTCACAATTATGTCTGATTTATAGAAGAGGGAATCTGAAAATCACAGTGAGATTGTAAAGCCCATAAAGATGAAAAGACTCCTCCTGGGGAATTTATGAACCTTGAAACAGGCTGAGAGTCCATGCTTGTGTAGTATAAAAGTACAATTATTCATATGCTCCTCTCACCTCCCACACCCATGCCAAGCTTCGTGAATCTAGTGTTGCAACATCAAAATCAAGTGTTTGCACTTTGCATAACATATTGTGGTGCTAGTCCCCATTTAGTGAAGGACCTGTTGCTTAGAACCTTGAGCTGTGGATCTGAGAGCCAGCCTTTTTCGACTCCAGGCCCTCCCTCACTGTGGCTTGTAGATTCCAAGATTCTTAGTCATCTTCCTGCATCATGGTTCTTCCTTGGTAGAGCTGGTTCTAGAATCCTAGTTTTTCAACCCAAGGTTAACACCTTTGAATTACACCCCACCCCACATTAGGTTAGAGAAAAGAGCCATGACGTACAAGGGATATTCTATGCAGTTCTCTAGAAGATAGTTGGAATTGTTTCTTCCTCTTTACAGCAAGAAAAACTACATTCAGAACATAAGTGTTTTGTTGGATTCATTTATGAAGTAATTAATGAATACCTATTTTTATAAAGAAATATGGCACAATAATGATGTGCTTCCCTTGGAAATCAACTGCTTCTAAATGTACAAATCGAATGATTTTAGAAGAGATGGACTGAATGAGTTCCATTCCAGCAGGGACCTACCACAGGAGAGGAGGGATAAAAGATAAGTCTGCTTGAGAACCTTGTAGTTCCGAGAGAAGCTGTGCACAAGCTTTGTTCTTAAGTTTCCTGAGGTTCAAGTTCCTCATCTGTAAGAGCAACGATGGTGCATACTTCATAGCATTTCTGAGGATTTCACACATGTGAAGAACTTTTCAGAGTTCCTGCACTAGTTGTCTAATGGCCAGTGTCAAAAAGACCAAGCTGACTCTCCTTCCTCCCACTCCTAGCTCTAATCTATTAGAGACTGAACAAGAGTGTTCATTCACATCTCCACCAAGTGCTCAGAGTCCAGGGTTCTTACCACAGCCCAAAGAGCCTCTGTGACTGGGCTGCACTTTTAGGCCAAGGCTGCAGAAGGAAGGGTGCTCCCTAGTGCAGTCGCTGGGGACACTGGAACCTTCTTAAGCTTTCCAGAAATTTCTAGTGCAAAATGAAACAACTTATTTTGAAAGATCCATGAAAAAATAAGACTCAAATTCAAAAGTATAGTTTTTGAGATGTTATGCCATTCTTTACACCTGGGTGAAATAGGGGAAATTAGGTGAAATTAATGAGACTTTGAATTCAATTTGGAATATCCTTACTGCTCTGTAAAGTTCAGCCTCACAGATTGAAGCAGGAATGGAAAGGGCGGCCCTTCTTCCTGGATTTGTACCACTCTGCAGCCTCCTTCTCAGAAGGCTCACATCAGAGTCCTCTCTCTGACAGGAGTGCATGAAACCTTAATTGCTGCTCAGCCTCACCTGGCTCTCTGCTCGGCCTGCTGCCTGATCAGTCTTCTTTGACTGGAACTCAATATTCCCTGCAGAACGCCTGCAATCATGCTTTGAAGTTATTTGCATCCAGTCAGAAGCACATTTTAGTTCTAGTTCTAAATTGAGTGCTTAGGTAGTTTCAATCCCCTAAAAAGTAGGGCAGCTGAATTCTATAGCCGTCACAGGAGACCACAGCCCTTAGTCACATCAGCGAATTGACACATGAAACTGACAGCACTGTGAATCTCCTCATGGTTGGTAAGAAACAGAAGCAACCAGCACTGGGCAGGAAGTTCTGCAATGTGAGGAGTTAGGCTTTTAGGGGAATGGGCACAGGTGCCTCGTTCTGATTGGTTGAGGGCACTTTGGGTTTAGCTAAATTCCTAAAGGAAAAGCATGCTGTAATTTGGCTTTGATCTCCTGGAGATAAGGGTGTAGCCACTCACTGTCCCAACTTCAGTTCAACATATAGCAAAGCCTGATGCCACCTGGTGGTGCTGGTCCCCTTCCTTCACCCAGTGGTAGTTACTTTTCACCATAACCCTGCTCCACTTAATGCGGGAGAACATGTGCAGCAAAAGGGAGAAAGGCTTTTAATTCCAATTTTACCATGTACAAATCCCCCTGCTTAAATAGTAGCCAACTCAAGAGGGTGGAGATCAACTAAATGTAGATTAATGTGTATAGCGCCTAGCAGGAGCCGAACTGAAGTAGAAACTCGGTACCAGTTCTTCCCTCTTGTCGCTCTCTGCCTTCCCATGCATCATGATCCCTTGCTGCTAATTGCACCTCTTTACTCCTCCGTGTTAGACAAATACATTTTCATTATCACAGCCAGCAGATTTGGCCCTCTGCATCAACCCTGTCCGCAAGCCCAGTAATGCACAGGCCAGCAACAGTATTTATCTCAAGGTGACACTTGTAATGGATGATTGCTGCACTTCTTAATCCATTTATGTAATCCTTCCTGCTTTGCTTGCAGTTATTTTCAGGGCTTTAGCAGCAATAAAATGGTTCCTTTCCCAAGACAGAGTTCATTCAATTTAAATCTGGATTGATTATAGCTAAACTTATGACATGTCTTTACAAAGGAAGAAAAAAACAGCAATAAATTATGCACAGTGATTATTTAGCATTTATTCAGTCCCCACAGTGTTCTGGGCTCAGCATATAACCGTTGGAGATAAATCCATGCCCTTGAGAATCAAAGCACAGTTGCACATCTGAAAAAGCTCTCAGGGAAGGACATCAATCCAGCTGCTATTTAATACCGTATTCAAGAGGTCAACTGGCCATATGGCTGGTCTCTTTCTTATTCTCAATGAAATTTGCTGACTATATGGGGTTAATAGACTCTTAGCCTACCCTATACCTTCTTTTCCTTCAGTTTCTCTCAGATGCATTCTACTGACAACATCTTTGGCCTTTGACCTCTGGTCCCTCCTTACTGCTCCTCAAGTTGTTTTGGTTTAAGACTAAGACATCTACTGGGGCTAGAGTCCAGGAAAAGCAGGATGAAACCTGCCTAGCATTTGTGGTCTTCCTGCTATGTTGATCTGGCCTGTGCACAGGGAAGTGGTGGAGGAACCTGTGCAGACAAAAGGGCTTCCTTCCAACCGCATCCTTGTGAGAAGACACCTGTGTATGTGCAGATGCTGATTTGGATGCCAAATGGATGGCTGATTGGATGGATTCTGAGAACCCATTTGAAATACAGTTTAAGTGACACACTGACAAATTTAATTCAAGCAAATATTTACAACTTAGATTTTAAAGTTTAGAATGACACTTTTAATTCACAGTCATCCAATTAACCACACTCCTTGCATAGAGGCATGGCCAAATGAGAAAAAAAGAGTGGGAGAAAGACCTGCTTTTATAAAAAAAAAAATTTCTCATCACCAATTTTAAAGGGAAAAAAGTGAGAGTGGAGGAAATCAAATGAATCAAGATGAATGATAATCACTGGAATGAAATGAGTACCAGGCATACTTTATTCAACCATTCAACTGTTTGAGTAGTATATATGAGGAAGTGGAGGTCTGAGCCCATAAATAACTTTCCCACTAAAAGGAGACACTGCTATGCTAACACTGTAGCTTTCCTGCAGAGCTCAGTCACTTTCCACCATGCGGTACCGCCACCCAGGACCCAGTGCACAGACATACACCATGCCATACCAGAAGGCCATGTCCTTTAACATTTTGGTTGATTTTGAAGTTAAAATAAAATTAAAATCTTTTCCCTCCTCATGTATATTTGTGGAAACTTCACTGGCAGGTACGTACATTAGAATGGATGTCCCTAATGTGTCTCTGAAATAATTAAAATTATAGTTAAGTAATGACTTAGGATTTATTTGGAAGCAAGAAGCAATTTCTTTTCTTTCTTTAAGATAAAGGCAATTATTTTAAATTGCCAAGTATTTCATTTTCCTTCCTCAGAACTTTTGAACTTTTTTTTTTCCATACAAAAAGTTACCAAGAAATTTGAATCAAGCTACAGACTTTGGCCCAGGTTGTTGTTTTGTTTTTGTTTTTGTTTTGAAGGGCAGATATGATCAAAAGTCAAATTCAGTTTTCCACCTTGAAGAATCCTGCGATTGAGATCCCAAGGACAGATTTAATCCCTGGATTAGAGCTGTCCTTGCAGAATCTTCCACTCTGTTCCCAAAACTCGTGCTGAGCGTGTGCTTCCGCGCATGCGTTTGCTCACACAGTGTGTGCATTTGCCCGCAGTTGACCTGGACAGTCTCAACGATGATGTCAAGCGTTACAGTTGCACTCCCAGGAATCACTCGGTCAATGTACGGCAGGAGCTGAAGCTGACCAACGTGGTCTTCTTTCCACGTTGCCTCCTCGTGCAGCGCTGCGGAGGAAACTGTGGCTGTGGAACTCCCAACTGGAAGTCCTGCACATGCAATTCCGGGAAAACTGTGAAGAAGTATCATGAGGTACGTCACTCACCACCTTCTTGTCCTGGTGCTCTCTGGAGCTCTTTTCTAAATACATCCGTTCTGTGACCTGGAGACAAATGGAAGACAGCGCTGCTCCATGCGGTTGTTCAGGTCATTCACTGCACAAGGGCGCGCAGCCAAGGGCATGATTAGGAGCTGAAATTCTACCCCAGCATGGTTGCGAAGCCTAGTGCCCTGGTGAAAGGCTAATCTGTTCTGAAGAATGGACTTCTTTTTCTAATTCTGAAAATGCACCATGAGGTGAACAACAACCTTGTTAGGATATATAATCAAATGTATGATACAATAATTTCAGAATTTACCTCCTTTTAGAAAGATGATGTGATTCATTTATAGGATGTCACAGAAAATCTAGGTTTGCTGTGAGAAAATGATAAGGACCAAACTTTAATTAAATCATTTAAAAAGGGAAGCATAGTTAACAATAGCAAAATATAAATTGTCAGACCATTTCATTCTTTAAATATGAAAGCATTTTTTCTGACAATTTTTTTTTTAAACCATACAACCCTGCTATTCCACTCCTGGGTATCTTTCCAGGGGATTTAGAACCAGCACATTATAGTGACACAGCAACATCTATGTTCATAGCAGCACAATTTACTATTGCTAGGCTATGGAAACAACCCAGATGTCCCTCACTGGATGAATGGATCCAAAAACTGTGATACATTTATACCATGGAATTTTACACATCAATTAGAAAAATGATATTGCAGCCTTTGAAGGTAAATGGATGGCTATGGAAGAAATCATGCTGAGTAAAATCAGCTTAACCCAGAGAACTAATGGTCGATTGTCTCCACTCATCTGTGGAGGTTGGGACTAGACCCTGACCAGTGAGAAAGTTGGTCTATTATCATGTGTTAAATCCAGATAAGATATAATGCTATACAACATAATCATTTTTTAGAGATGTGGGGGGAAGGGGAAGGGAGGGAAAAAGGGTGGGTAATTGGGGGGCACTCCTGGGGATAATTGTAATACCCAGAATCTATACACATATTATATTATTTTGTTAAAAACTTGTATGTTTGTTCAAAAATTTAAAATTTTTTTAAAAAATAAAAAATAAATAAAACACTAGTTAATGCTACCTGGAAATTAGCTTTTGGATTATGCAAAAGTAAACAAGAATAAATAGAAAGATAGAAGGAGAGCAGTAACTTTTAGCAATGATGATAGCAAACCTGTGTGAGCATTTACAGGGTGTACTCCACAGCCTGTCTGCAATACTGTAAAGGGGGTGCACTTTTTGTTCTCCTTGGGAGTGGGTAAGCTAAGGTGTCTGAGGATCTGTAAAATTTCTGGTGTGAGACAGTCAGCAAATCACAGAGTCAGGACACGAACTCCCATCAACTGGTCCCAGGGTCTGTGTTCTTCTCACTAGTAATGTGCTTTCCCTATTTAAATATATGGCACCGTATAAACATAAAATAATAGGATTAAGAGGTGTTAGAGCTGACCCTGACATTGACAGCACCTCTAACTGCTTCCTGCTGGTGAAAACGTTTGCCAGCCACTGAAGTTTAGAGATTCAATTTTCACATATGTGAAATGGAGCTAAGAAATCATACCAGATAACCCTTCCAGGGTTTTTCTGAGGCTCAAATAAAATAATACCTATGAAATTCATTTTGTAATGGGTGAAACATCATGTACAAATATATTTCAAAACATAAGTAAACATGATGGTTAGGAGATATCTATCGTTTGACCTGCTTTCCAGCAATATCTAACAAAACAAAGAAATAGATGGATGGTTCTCCAGTTTTGTAAAACAAGCTTTTGGGGATGGATTTTTGTTTTAGTTTCTCTGTTTTTTATCCTGAAAATAATACAATGATAATAAGGTAAGTGGTAATTTCTGGGCTGGATTAAAATCACATGTCTTAACCAATGTTTATCATTTGGGAAATGTGGAAGGTCATGTCACAGTAGCCAGGCCTACCGTAGGTAGTGGAAATGCTATTTCAGACCTACATAGAACATATTTTCTTGGTCAGAAGAATTGCTTACTCCACCCCACTGATTTCAAAGGAAAAAAAAATGTTCTCATCCCTAGAGAATGCCATCGTCTGCATTCATTGTGTTTTATTTTTGTATGAACTGATGAACTCCAGATTGGCTGTTGCCCTTCACATCTAAGAACCTGAACTTGGTACTGTTTAGTCATACCCCGAGGATAAATGAAGAATGCAACAATCAGGTTAGAATTAAAATAATCTAGGAAGTGACACGATCTCTACCTAGTAATAACTGTGAGGAAATGCATTCAAGTTTAGGGCTTTGATGTATTTGTGGAGTGCTTTATTTTTATCTTGACTCTCTGCTCAGATAAAAGTTTCAGCTTGATTTTTCAAATTCCTTATTGTGGAAATGGCAGAGTTAATCATGTACTAGAAGGACACTTGCCCTTCACCCTAGATAGTTACCTCTGAAGTAATCTGAAGGGTCCATCTCCCCTCCTTCTCTCAGCTCCTTTCTCGACTCTGTACACAGTAACCATCACCTATAAGTTTCTGTTCACAGTTAATATCTGGGGTGGGTGGCACCCTGGAAGCTTTGATCTCTTTGTTCATCATGAGTCTAAAATGTTGGCATCCTTTAGAAAGTGCACTCTAAAACATCTCTTTAAAATGTGTCCTAATATTTTTACTTCCAGGATTCTGCAGAGCTCTATACAAATTCACTCTACCAAGTGCTGGACAAAAGACAAAACAGGCTCACTCGGTCAGTCAGCAACAGCATACCTGTAACAAACACTCTGTCATATTTCCCCTAGACTCCTAAAATACCCTAGAAATGTGTCACATTATCACTTTCAAGTGCCCTGTGGAAAGCAGCAGAAGGCTTACTCCATTTCCGGAAATGGGGGTTGCTTGAGCTTCGTCTCATTAAGAAAATATTCCGGTCCTTTTCTCTATTAGTACTCTTTCTTATTCTTGCCTCTGAGAATTGAAAGAGAAGTTTCCCCAGCACATGGTTGCAACTGATGAGATGTGAAATGAGTTTCTATGAGAGATGACACCCTTAAGGGAATAATGAGAACTTGTCACAGGGCAAGCCTGTGTGAGTCTCCACAAATATTTCAATGCTCAACATTAAGGAATTAAAACCTGCAAAATTAGAAGGCTCCTAATGAAGCTGATATCATAGCACAGGTCACACTGCTGCTCTTAAGGGGGTTGAACAGCATGCACTCAGTGCAGTATCATTTCCTGCTCTCAGAAGTTTATACGTTCCCTGTGGAGTTTTTTATTCATTCCTAAGAGTGGTTCTTTGCCTCCTGGAATGTCTAGGTGTAAGAATGGAAAAACACCCTTCCTTCTACTCATTCTGGACTCATGGCTGAGAATACTATAACAAAAGATAGGTGGACAAGAGAAAAGCGTGCACATTTATTTAATATAAGTGTTACATGATGCAGGAAGCTTCATAAGGAAATGACCTCAAAACAGTTCAACCTGAATGTTTTCTCTGGTAGGTTTGTTGAAGAGTGGACAGTCATGAGAAACAGGGTAGGGAACCGGTACAGTTCAGTAGAAATAAACAGGGGGAGACACAGAAGGCCTTCTTGCTCAGAGTCCCCTGTTTTCCTATTGTCTTTTCTATGGTGACAGGGGAAACTGCTTTCATGTGAGGGCCTTCTGTCCTGCTTCAGGGCAAGGTCAGAGCATCCTTCCTCACAGGAGATGGGCTACAGGAAGGGAAGAGTGGCCTTTAAATCAACTTCTGTTGGACTGGAGCGGTGGCTCAGCGGGTACGACGCTTGCCTAGCATGTTCAGGGACATGAGTTCAAATCCTAGCACCACATATACAATGAAGTGTTGGAGCAATGGAGGCCATGTGAAAAACTAAATAAAGTTGATTCTCTCTCTCACACTGTCCCTCTCTCTTAAGAAAAAAAAAAAAAAACTGCTTCTGCCATTTTGAAAGGTTCTTTTGGTAGTGAGTTCTTGGAAGGGAGGGTTCCAGAAAACATTGTGTAAACATTAGAGGATGCTAGTATTTAAGTTCTCTTCTTACCTGGATAATACATGAGGAACAGACACAGGATATCCCCTAGAAATATGGTGACCTTTTAAATTAATACCTGTTATGGTTTTTCATTATTTGATGCTGAAGCTACAGTGTCTCTTCAGTCAAATCAGGAATCAGGGAGAGGGAAAGATAGGCATCCTGTCTCTCATGATTCTGTCGCAATAGTGACTGCCTACACTGTCTAGGGGAACTTTCTACACTGATGGGTGTGTTCTGTATCTGCACCATCCCACATGGTCGTCACTAGAACTTGTGGCCACCAAGCTCTTGAATTGTGCATGACATCGTGAGAAACTGAATTTTGAAACTGTTTAGTTTGACTCACTGAAATGTAAAGAGCCACACGTGGCCACTGGCTACAGTGTTGGACAGCACAAGCCTAGGCTTTCTCTTTTTCTTATTCATTTACAGCCTCTAGAACCATTCTTGTCTCCGGACAAAATGGGGGGGGGGGAAGCATTTTAGAGGATTTTATTTTAAGATGGAATTTTATACTAAAATTCGCATTTTATTACAGCTTAACACCTAGGAGATACAAGTAGGCATTTATAGTTGAAACAGAACATTAGTAATACAGGGTAGATAATGGGAGGATTGCTATCAAATCCTAAGACACAATCCTCAATAAGAAAGATAAATGACAACTAGCTCATCGGTGTTATGCTGAGAAATTAATTTTGAGCTGCAGATTTGAGATAAAAAATAATATTTATAGTTTTTATGTTATTATATCTGGTATTGAAGCAAACTTACCTAACACTGCAAAATGGAACCAATGAGTCAAAAATTTTGTTCAAGAATTTTCTACTCTCCAGAAAAAGTTTTTGGGTCATGATTATAACCCAACCATAAAAGAAGTCAAGAAAAGCTTTGCAACTATTTTTCTGGAAGCAGCATTTTGAGATCTTGTAGGAGCCTTCCTGCTCTTTTCTCTTTCTCTGACTTTGAATGAGAGTATAAATCAGGTCCTTCCTATGTTTTTCTGCTAAGAAAAAGTGAAAAAATAGCAGGACCAGAAGAATCTGGTTCAGGCTCTGCCCTATGGGCAGGCAGCTGAGGTCCAGCCACTGAAATCCCCCTGACCCTGCAGGCTGCTGCTTCCATCACTTAATCCCCACAGTTACCCACAATTCTCAGTTTCCAGGAAGAACTTAAATTATGTGATATCCATTAGCTGTCTCACTCTACCCTCGCCTCGGAATCTTATCTTACTGAAATTGTATAACGAATATAAGCAGACCAGTGGTAGAAGTGCTGAGTAAATAAAAAAGAATAAAGATATCATGGGGAACAGATAATATTTATAGGTTGCTTATAAAAAGTTAATTTACCCATCTTTTCAGTGGTGGTGATAACACCTGTTTTCCTCACCTGTTTTTTTTTTCTCTCTCTCTCTTAAGGAACTGTGTGTGTGTGTGTGTGTGTGTATGTGTGTGAATTTTTTTTCTCTTAAGGATACTGGGTGAATGAGAGCAGAGACTGTAAAGCTCAAGACAGGAGTGGGTGGACTTAGTTGAGGGCAGGGTCCGGCTTTCTCAGTTCTGAGTACTTCTCAGCCCTGATCTCACTTGCCAACTGAAAGGACTCTCCCTCTGAACACTGTGGAGTGTGCACAGCCTTTCCCATCTCAGGCTAGCTTCATATCAGGCCTTCTTAACAAAGCTTAGCAAACCTGACACAGGCAAGCTGCAGGTGGACAAGGCCCATCTGTGCCATGAATGATACCCTCTGTTAATGCTGTGCCCTGGAATCAGGTGCCTGGTAGCTTCAATGCCGAATATGTAGTCGTTACTTTTCTAAAGTGCTGCCAAAATTATTTACCTATTTTGTCCTATAAAGGTATGACTGTAGACAAATACATGCCATAATAAACCTGGAAACTTCTATTAGAAATAAATGTTCACAGAGATCAAGACTGTATTTTCAACATTCGTGAATATTTTATGAACACACACTGTAACCCTGCTTTTGTCACCTCCAAACTTCTTGGTGTAATGTTGCTGAACTGTTTGTCATCATGTCTCGCTTATTGAGCAGAGTGTCTTATGACTTGAAATCAGTCCTTCTGTGATAATGCTCAGCCTCTGCAGTTTCCCAGGTAGAAACAGTCATCCCTTCTCCAAACACTTCCGCTTACACTTAGTTAAGGTTCTATATGATTCACTGTCATGCCTTAAGAATCTTGTTTCTATGCATGTGAAATCTTTACGTATTTTGAAAGAAGTCAAAATAGAAGCAAAAGTGGATTTTTTTTCTCTTAAGGAACTGTGGGGGGGGGATTTTTTTCTCTTAAGGAACTGTATGTGTGTGTGGGCGGGGGGAATTTTTTTCTTTTAAGGAGCTCTGTGTGTGTGTGTGTGTGCGCGCGTGTGTGTTGAATATTACCTGCTTTAGAAGTTGAGTAGAATATTAAATAAACTCTTAATGATTCAGGTTTATACAATGCATTTGCCCTGAAATATGTACTCATGTTCCTATGTCAGCCATTAATTTGGGAACTGTTACAAGGCCTTAACAACCTTTTTTATATTCCCAATAAACAAGAACCCAGCTCAGCAGATAGCTTTTCTGCCTGGAATTGTTTTATTAGTATAATGGCTTTATGGCAATGATTCATTCAGTGGTTTATTGGCAACCAAGCGAGTAACTGTAGTTAAATATCTTTCATGATGTGGTAATTTGCAAAATTTGAGCATCTTTGATTTTGTTCAGTGGCATAAAAGCCACTGACTAGCTCAGTCACTCTCCATTTAGTAGATGTCAACTTTTTCTGGCTTTATGTGCTTTTCCAGGGGGTGGAAAGCAGTCAAAATTTCCATTTTCACCCATAGGTGCTAAGAAATGCCTGGTTACTCTTCAGTGGATTTTTATTTCCCTGCATGTGCTTGCAGCTGGGAATCGTGGCTTGGAAAATAGGAAGGCTTTTGGGTTGGTACCTATTAGCAAGTTTCCTTCAGCTACTATAATTAATTCAATGCTTCCTTCTCTTTAAAGGTGACCAGATAACCTATAGTCCACCAGTTTGCTTTCTCAATAAAAGTTTTTCATTTTTCTTTTAACTTTCTGTACTCCCTCAAATCAGCTTTGCTTTCTTTCTCCTTTCAATGCTGTGTACCTGAACCTAAGACTATTACATGGTCTGAAAGCTTTGAACATCAGTGCTGTGATCAGTCAGTAACAGCAGTCCAATTTCTACTCTGTTCAAATAGTACTTTCCTGTCTTGTCTGGGAAAAGTGTCTGCCAACTCATTTTTCTCTTCTTATCGCCAAAACACATATATACTGTGCTTGTGTTGCTTAATATACAACACAGGGAAAATCCCTGAACAATCAGAAAACCAGTTAGAAAACCTGCCCAGGCTTTTTCTCTCATCCCAAAGCACTCACTTTTGTTTGTCATCAAATTAGAAATCAAATCGAAGGAGCACTGATTTTACAGATGCCGGTCATTGCAAAGTGTTAGACCTCAATAGCAGTCTTCTTTTAAACAAGGAATGGTTATCACATGCTCAGCTTCTCAGGAATCATTTCCATCCCCTGCATTTCCCAGCCCCCAAGCCTGGTTTACATGCAGATAGTCTAGGACAATAGTGGCTAATTAAATTGGAGAAATTCTTGGCAAAGCCAAAGAGGTTCAGCCTCCTAAGCCCTTCCAAAACACTCCTACCAGATATAGTACAGTAGGGTTTTCATATCTATCATGAGCAGGACTGCTTGACACCCCAACAGATAATCCATTGCTTTATTTTTTCTTATTATTTTACTCATTTTTCATTGAGGAGTAATATAATGTGTTTTCATGGGAGCAAGAAAAGGCAATGTCATTGTAACTCTATACTTAGTTCTGTAAATTTTATATCAAATTCATGAAAGAATTAAAACTGATCCAAAGCATGGGCCACTTTGCTTTGTGTCCTTCCCTGTCCCCTGGTTTTGCCTCCTGTTTGTTGGCAGTTGGAATGGAAGTGTTGCATGGAAGAGACAAAAAGGGGAGAATATAAAGCTTTCCCCAGACTTCTGTGTTGGTGGTGTCACCCAGACACATTTCTTTAAGCAGCTACGCTCTGCCTGACATGCTGTTGGGAAATACAGACTAAGTTTACAGGGCCAAGGGCATGGCCTAGGCCATGGGAAGCCAGACTTCACTTCTTCCACATACCAGCCCCATCATGATCTTGGGCAAGCAACTCAATCTCTTTCCTAATCTATACACTAAATTAGAAAAGTGTCTATCTCCTAGTGATATAGAGAAAGTCAAATAATTTAATATTTTCAGAGCCCCTTGCAATGGTGTCAGGCATCTATTCTGTGCTCAATTTTAGTGATCATTTTCACTATTCTTCCCCTGAAACCTATTATAATCCAATTATGAGAGAGAACATATAATAAATCATGTGAAATTATATGATACATATTTTAACTGCAGGAGAAAGTGATTGAAGTAGGATCAGATCCAAAAACTGGCATTTAGCCTAGCTTTACAAATAACAAATAATTTGAGTCTCAGTAACCTCCCTCATTAACTGTCTTAGGTGGTCTTTTGTTGTCCCAATTCATACTCATAATTCTTTTGAATCAAAATTCAGATCCCCAGCTTGAATGGATTATGGAAAAAATACAGTGATTTATTCTCTGCCTTCCTGGAAGTCCCATGGAACCACATGGCTAAATACTAACTGAAAGGAGTGAACAGGAGTGCTGAGGACTCTAGGCATGTTTCTCTAGTAGATGGCTTTAGTTTGTTTAAGATTTTAAATATTTAATGTGAGGTGAGAAATTGGGAATATAATTCATATGAACACATTGTGGAGATGCTGTGATAAGTTATGAAGACATGATTTTCCTGCACCTTACCTTCTTCTATGACTAAAGGGTACCAGTCACAGCCTAGTAGGTTCCCAGTGCAGGTTCACGTGTGGGGCCAGATCCACCTTTGAGACATAAGAGGAAGTTGTAGACATGTTACAGAAACATTGAGTCAGAGTGCATTAGAGCTTAGAGGACCATATTCTGATCCCTGGTGAAAGTCCCTGGAAGACCATGGTGCTTCTCATTTAGAACCTCAGCTGTCTAATACATAAACTGGGAATAGTGATACTTTTTCCACTATGTAACAAATAAAGTTTTCCAGAAAGCAAAAATATAGTGTCTATGCAAGTTCTTTGAAAATTGTAAAACACTGCTGAATTGTTTGGTGATGCCATGATGGTGATAGAATCTAACACAAAAATAGAACAAATTTAGAGAAAAGAAGCAGTTAAACTGATTGTAAAAACAGGTAACTTTTTTATCACATGGACTAATTGAAGGCCATAACAAAGAAGATTTAGTCTCTAAACTACTAATTTAAGAAATTATGTTTAAACTTACTGATTATTAAAAAGTTGGGGTTATACTTATTAATTGAAGAAATGCTCTATTGATACACAGGTATTAACTTACAGAGATTATAATAGAGACTGATCTGTTTTTTTGAATTGTAAAAGGTATTGCATCTTTGCAAATATGTAAGACCATGAACAGAGTGTCATTTATTTATGACCACTAATGACCTTCTCAGGCCACACTGTTTGCTTCAGTCCAGCCTTGGCCTATTATATTCATAACTTGGTTCATTGCCCTTTCTATGTCAATATACTCAGCATTGTATTTATTGGTTATGTGTGTTTTGGTCAGAAAAATAATGTATTTGGTCCAGCACTTAGCATGAATCAGGCCCTTAGAAATCCAACAATAAACACTTGTTAACATAGCTGTGCACCTCGGTACCACAGGTAGATAATACAGAAGCATTACTCTGGGATCAGTGGAACCCTGCACTTCAAGAAGTCAGTGATCAGGCTGGAGCGGTGGCTCAGCGGTTACAGCGCATGCGCGTGAGAACACCACAGTGCAAACCCCAGCACCCACGTACACAACTAAGTGTCAGAGCAATGAAAGCCATGTGAAAAACTCGATAAAATTGATTCTGTCTCTCTCTCTCTCACTAAAAAATAAAAGTCAACGATCATAAAAATGTTTACATGTATGCATTCTACTAGCAAGCCCATCATTTTCATTGGATTCTCAAAGAATTAAAGAACCAGTTATCATCAAGGGAATGAACAAGTGGCATCTATGAATTAAAATCCAAGGGCTTTCTAACAGGAAATGTGCTCTTTGTCTTAGGTATTAAGGTTTGAACCTGGCAGTTTCAAGAGGAGGACCCACGCTAAGAACATGGCAATAATTGACATCCAGTTGGATCACCATGAACGATGTGATTGTACCTGCAGCTCAAGACCACCTCGATAAAAGAATGTGCACAAACTTATATTAAGCATGAAAGAACCTTTAGTTTAAGAAGGATGTGGTAAGGGACCCTACCCCCACCCCCAGCAACCAAATTTGCTACTAGCCTGAAATGCAATGAATACAAGTGATTGCTGAGTCCAGCTAGCTTTGTTAGT
Source organism: Aplodontia rufa (assembly GCA_004027875.1). Lineage (NCBI taxonomy): Eukaryota > Metazoa > Chordata > Mammalia > Rodentia > Aplodontiidae > Aplodontia > Aplodontia rufa. The sequence goes on from PVKS010001204.1 coordinate 86,286, forward strand.
GCTTGTGGCAAGCAGCAAGGTGTATCATCAACTTCTATATCCAGGAATGTAAAATGACATTTTACAGCAGTATATGAAGATGTGTCTGTATACACACAAATATGCATATATGTTCATGGCTATGTGTAAATAGGTAAATGGTTTATTCAGTAGGTAAAACCAGGTACACTATAGCTTACATATGGTTGAATAATTTAGACCCTTAATGTTTTTCCAAAAATAAGGGATGTGTCATAAAACACATCTTTAGGAAATTCAGAAGATGAACTTTTAAAAAAAAATTTGAATCACAAACCATTTGAATCTTGAGCTCTTAAAAAAAAGCATCTTTTATATTAAAAACCAACAGACAGGCTTTCCTTAGGCATATGTCTTGAATATAAAATAGGAAAAAATGGTTTCTGGGAAATAGACACATACCTAGCCATGAGATGCACTACATACTTAACAATATGGACTATAGTTACCTTTCCCCAAAACCATGCCATAATAATATAGGAACTTTAGATATTAAGCCATTAAGTTCTCTTTTTTATGCATTTTTGGAAGCATTCTGATTCATCTAATACCCATCTCAAAAAAGTTGCTCAGAGAATTTATTATTACAATCCTTCAAGAGACAATTTTTAAGTTGTAGCAGAATTTTGGATTATTTAATTTCACAACTTCCTCCAAAAAAATCCTGTAAAGAAATGCATGGAGATTATTTTTGAGCCTTTCAAAATGGTGTTCATTGAAAGATTTTGGCAATTGAAAGTCAAAAACTAAACATTGAAATACTGGCGTACCTGGAAATTAGATGGAATATTTGATAGGATCCATATTTAATAATGGATTCAAACTCTCCAAACTGTGCCAATAATTTTATATATTTTGCTTTTGTGCTCCTCTCTCTTCAATATATGCACATGGATTTACAATAGAATTTTATATTTGGCAAGGCATCATGGATTATTTATAGCCTAAAAACTTTAGTGTATTAATAAAACAAGCCAATGTTATTGATGTAAATCCCTAATCATATCCTCATCTTTATAAATTTCTATTTCTGAACCAAGTAAAATCAGATCTGGGGTCTTCTGTTCTTTCCAAACCTGTGGAGCTTTTTCTAGAGAGCCCCCTGTAAATTATGGGAGCACAAGTTTTGCTCTGCTTATCCCACTAGAGAACTGTTTTGCATTGGTTATTGATATTTAATTTTTTTCTCCCTGGTTCCTTTGTGTCTATTTTAAAGAGACTGACTCCAGGAGTAGGAAGTGATTCATCATTCTCAAAGCAAGACACTCAAGAGGGAACGCTGAAATCAACATAACTCAAGGGTTGTTCACAGAGAACCATGTTTTTCTTCCCGCCTTGAGAGTTAAAGGAGAGCGGATTTCTTCCACGAGTCCAGAACCCTAATGCCCACCACCAGTTTGTGTGAACAAGTTGTGACTGGGCTGTTTTCAGTCCTCGTGACAGATGAGTAGTCTACATATACTTAGACTTCTAAGTACAATGCTCTCAGATCCAAGTTCTCAGCTCTCCTTAAGTAGCTTATTTCTTCTGGGCTCTTTGAAATAAAAGTTGTATGCTTATTGATGATGTATCTTCTAAAACTTCCCTAAAAGTGTCCAGTGTATTTACTCAGGGAGTGAATGGTGAAATTAAGTACTCTATTGTTCAGTTCTCTAGAATGCCAGAGCACACTCAGAAATAGCCCAGGCAGACAGTAATAATCAGGAACCACTTCCCCTTCATGGCCACTTGGAAGTTTCCTGTGAAAACAGTCAGCTTCCTGTACAAAAATCAAAATGTGTGTTACATCACCCACTTTAACTTGCACAGCTCACATTGCAGCTACACATATGAAAAAAAAGTCTTCTACCCAATTTCCAATAAACCTCCCAGGCTGTAATAACCCATATGGTTTTCTGTTAAAGCCCTACCTGTACTTTTTATTTATTAGCTGAGACGTAAGCAGACATATTCACTCATTTATCCTTTTCTTTCCTGAGTGTTTTATTAAAACTTTTCCCTTGGTTATCTGTTATCTACCGCACTTCCAACATGTAGCCAATAAATCTGTTTCATTGCCATCTAAAGAATAAAAAGTTCACCGTACAAATTACATTTCAAAACAAACCCTAATAAATCCACATTGCTGCATGGCTCACTCACCTGGAATAATGCCTTTCATTCAATATGCTCTTATAAGGCAGAACACTTTCATAAGTAGAGTGTTTTATGTCTTTTTGTCATATCGGTAACATGCAGCTTTTTCCCCTCACAGCATTTTTCTATAGCAAATGTAATATGCCTCTTATCTTCATGAAAAATAAATATTGCTTTTGAACAAAACCACTCCATTATTTAGTACTCAATTGCAGTTTTAAAAGGTATACAATATTGCAAGCTTACTTTCACAAATGCATCCAGCTGTTTGGACAAGATTGGGTGATTTCTGAGGGCTTCAATTTGCAATGGCTGAAAGAGTGAACCTGCTCCCAGACAAAGCTTCTACTCTGTCCCCATCTTGCAGCCACATAGTGAAATGGGTCTTGGGTTCTGTTGTCTTGATGCTACTGTTATTGGCTTCTTGTTTTTTTCCCCCACAGGCTCTTAATGGATTATGTTGTCCTCTAATGTTGTCCAATTCCCATGCTCTTCCTTGGGGCCTGAAATCCATAACTTCACAGTCTCAATTCCCTGTTGCTCTCAGCCTCCCCACTCCACCCTATTTCCTATCCAGGTCAGGGGGTCAGTGATAGCCTTCAGGGAGACTAATTAGGGCCCATTCCCCTACAGCATTGGGTTTATAGTTTATGAAGGAGCGCAGAACATAAAGAGAGGTCGTCTGGCTGCAAGACATCTTTGCTTTTGTTGGTAGCTTAGTCTTTATTATCCTAGTAGAAACAGGGAAGCATCTGCTCAGTGTTGGGTGAAATTCTGCCACTTTAGTGTTTTCAAGCTGTTTGGGGAATGTGAGTAGAGATATGTGTATTTTGAGGCAAGAATAAGTTCCACCATCAGAAATACCAGGTAGCACTTAAGTCACAGTGTGGGGGAGGGGTGGGAGAAATCAAACAGTGCTGTGCATAATAGTTAACTCAGGTAACTTGCGTTTTCATGTAAAAAGTCATAACTGTAAATATAAACAATATTTTAATGCAAATGTAGGAAGAATTTTATTTCATTTCCTAAAACTGCATGTGTCCATTTTTTCTGTAAGACTAACTCAACAGGTATCCAAATGTTTTATATTCTCCAGGGTCCTCTGGCAGAACATTAAATTATAATTCCTAGATTAGTATTCATGCCTAAAATCCTAGGAAATTAATTTTTTGTTTATTGACGGCCCTGATCAAATATGCTAGAAGATAGACTATTTATAATTCACTGGTTTTTATTGACATTTCACTCAAATTCTATTATTTTTAAAGATCAAGTTAAAGACTCCACAGGCCCTCAAAATTTAACATAGCACACTGGGATATCTCAAATAAAATAGACATTAATAGATAAGTCACTAACTGCTTAATTTAGGACTTCTTCATTTTTTGTTTTTTTTTTTTTTGTTAAGGAATTGAGTTATTGTACAATCATAGGTATATATGATATGCCTTTGTTCTTAAACCATAATCACCACCATATCACCCACACCTCAGTTTCTTGATTCTTCTGTATTTTTCCCCTACAAGCAATATAAATGCTTAGATTTCAAATTTTCCTGAATTAAATGATTGCGTAAGTATTATTTGGATTCTCAGAGAGCTAAAGAGTATCCTATGATGTTGATTATCTCCCTAGATCCCTTCCTATCCTCCTTTCCTTGCCCCTCCCCCTACCTATGCCCCTGCCCCCATATCTATAGTTGCCCTAAATTATGTGTTGCTATGCCTTTGCTGGGTCTAATATATGAGTTTAACTATCTTTCACCAAAGCCTGGGTTTGGCTCCAGCCTCCACAAATGAGTGAAAACATTCAACCCTTGACTCTCTGGATTTTGGCTAACTTTGCTCAGCATGATTTCTTCCATTGCCATCCACTTACCTTCAAAAGCCGCAATAGACAGAGCATAATGAAACAGGCATGTGTCTTGCCCTCATCAATCCAGAGTAGGGAGGGTAGATATTAAACAAATAATTATATAAATAATCTGTTATCTTGGTGAGGAACAAAAGCACAATGTGGGTTGGCAATAACAGGTATACTCTGGATCAGGAGTGGGTTCCTTGAGAAGAGGACACTGGAGCAGGAACAAAGTTGGATTAATATTAGGAGGCATGGGAGAGGGGAGAGTGGTATTATAAATGAAGAAAACTGGTTGGATTGAAGAAACATTCTGAATGTTTAATTGAACATAATTGGCTGAAGTGAGGAGAAGGGAGATGTCAAGTGTACTTCAAGGCTTCTGGTAAAATCAACCTGGGATATAGAAAAGCTACGTATTGACATGGGACCCTGGAAGAGAGGAAGCAGGGGTAGATTAAGAACTCACCATGAGATATTAATGCCAGGTCGCTTCTGACATACTTGACGAAGATGTGGACAGTTGGGTCTGTGGGACTGGAGCTCAGAAGGCTCTGAGGTTGAGATGTAACTCGAGCCAACACATGGTTCGAGTGGTCACCAAGACACTGAGAAGAGGTTGAAGATTGCGAGGGGAAGGGATTACAGGAAAATAACAAGTGTGTGAAAAGATCCTGAGTGCCAGGGAAGAAATTGTCTCAAGGGGACTGAGTCAATTTCTTAACTTTTGCAGAAAAGGTGAAGGAGACAGCTACTGATTTATCCACCTAGAAGCACTCCACCATGCCCACGGCCACTCTGCTTTTTGGAACTGCCTCCTCACCTACACTGCTGTGGTCTGGTAGAATCTTCTGTGATGATGGAAATGTTTTGTAGCTGCAGTCTGCAATGCAATCTATGTGTGACTGTTGAACTCTTGAAATGTGACTAGTGTGGCTGACAAGGTTTTTAATTTTATTTACTCATATTTAATTCATATTTAAATGTAAATAATCACATGGAACTGTTGGCTACTATATCAGTCCCTGCAGCTCTGGTTCTAGCCACCACCCACAGATTTATAGCCAAAATAACCACTTCCCTAGTGAGTATACACACCCATACAAGCACTCTTACACATACAAACACGCTCATACATACAAGCGAGCGCACGCACACGCACACACACACACACACACACACACACACACAAGCTGCAGCTAAAGATCTGGGGAAGGGGCACCTGACCAAAGCTTTCTTGAAATATATGGATCTGAGTAAAGGTTCAAATAGTCCCTCTTTAGTTTTAGATGTTGAACTGTGAAAAATCAATAGCTATGGGCACCCATGCTTCCTAACAACAACAACAAAAACAACAACAAAATTCCAGAGAAATTTAAATTGCAAAGGGAAAGGGAAGAATGTCGCCAAAATCCAGAAAGTAGCTGCAAGTCCTGATGGAGTGAAGGTGAAGAAGATGGTGAAATTTTGTGGAGGGAAAAACTGTGATGGAGTGGAATGGAAATGGAGTGAAATCACTTTCAGCAGAAGTTGATTAGTATGTGGAAGGTCCTCATTAACTGCAGTACTTGTGTCCTATAACATGACCATGGAATTAGCAATAGTAGACCATTGCTACTAGGGGAAGTGCAGGGTTAGGTTTCTTTGAGCCTGTGGTTACATTTTTTTGTCAACTGATCAATACATAACTTTGCTTCATGTGTGTTTGTGATGAAGGACTTCTTATTGAGTATATATTGTTGATGCATGCACATTGGACTTACCTTCAATAACACACCATGACTCGAACCTGAATGCAGCTTATCTAATACACACACTTTGCTGTAAGGCACACATATTTTTACTGTAAAGCATGATATTTTTGCACTCAAAAATGCCAGTTAGCTTGTCAGTTTTGGTAGTGGAGCTTACTTGAGGATCAGTCTGAACAGCAAAATCACCTACAGAAAGTAGAAAAATATGAATAACCCAATACCAAACAGATCATGAAGAGGATACTTATTTATGGTGTGGGAGCTGAAATAAGAGAATATTTGACCTCAGCTGGGAACATATGCATTTCAAATTTTTCACAGCTCTTCCCATGTCTGTGAATGACTACAAAAACACTGCATAATGATTTGGTTTTGAGAATGCAAATTTGCAAATACAGAATCTATGAACAGTGGATATTGATTGTGATAGTATTGTGTGCTGATGAGGTGTCAGGAATTTTCCTGAAGCTTGCATATTTTTATTGAATTTTAATAATAGTCCAAAGGTAAATGAGTTTTATGAAAAGGAAACAAATTAATATGCATAAAGCTTTTACTATAAAGTCATGTCATAATTATTATATTTTCTAAGGGTGAAAATGTGAAGCACAGAGAGTTCAAGCAACTTGCCCAAGGTCACCTATTGCTCCAGACAATGCCCATGCAACCCACATCCCTAATCATATCTCAACAGCATGTGTCTGAGTCATCTTACAGGAGACAGAACTAGAGAGTTTCTTCTAAAAGTCTTCTCATCTACAAGACAATCCCAAGGAGGGCCCCTGACTTCAACACTGATGATTCTAGTCAAACTTCATCCCTTTAACTAATAGTAATTGAGCATCTCTTATTCAGTAGACATAATTCTATGCACTGGGTACCATAGCAAGAAAATGAAAAACATCTTGTTCTTACAGTCATTGAGTTTGCATCAAGACAGAACTGAAAATACACACATACATAATTTCATATAATGATGAGGTCTGAAAGAAAAACAAGTGGAAGGTCAAAGAAAGGCCTCTCTGGGGAGGCAGCAATTTTGTTGATAAAGGAAGTGAGAAAATAACAGGTGGAAATATCCAGGGATGGGCACTGTAGGCAAAAGGAACCGTGGAAGGAGAAGCAAGCTGAGGGTGGTGTGAACACCAGAAAGAAGGTCCTGGTGGAGGCGCAGGAACTTGATGGTAAGGGAAAAGGTGAAAGAAGTCGGCAGGGCCAGCTCACGTGGGTTTGTACAGGTCATGATAAGGAGTCTGGATTCTGAATATGTTGGGAGGCCCTTGGAGAGTTTTGAGCAAGGGAATGAAGTGATATTTGTGTAAAGTGTCTTGGTGCATACAGAATTGACTGCAGGAGAGCAAGAGTAAAAGCCAAGAGACCGGTACATGCTCAAGAGGGAGAGGTGGCTTCCTGGGGGAGGCCAAGCACAGAAAGTGAGTATCAGGCAGTCTCGGGTAATATCTGAGAGAAAGCTTCAGGGAGAGGGTGAGGATGGCCCCTAAGGGCCCAGCCCTGGACCCCTGGCAAGTGCTGCAGTCTCTGCCCCAATGGGAGACACTGACAGGTGGAGGCTGGGGAGGAGGAAAATCTAGAGTATTCTTCAGACTTTCACAATCTTTTTACTAAATTCCAGATTTACTAAACACTAAATTTTTTTAAAAAATTAACTTCTGGGTCTCCTGGGAGGTTTTTCCTCTGTAGATAGAATCACCTTGGTGATTCACTAAAGGTCTCATTTTGTTTAAAGTAAAAAACTGTGGGGTGCAGTGGCACATGCCTGTAATTCCAGTGACTCAGGAGGCTGAGGTAAGATGACCACAAGCTCAAGGCCAACATGGGTGGCTTAGCAAACTTTGTCACAAAATAAAATGTAAAAAGGACTGGGGTAGACAGGTTTCCTAGCATGCGCAAGGTCCTGGGTTCCATCCCAAGTATCCCTCCCCCAAATCTGATTTTTTTTCTCCCCAGTTAAACTATACCTGAACAATAAATACAGTTTTGGTTATCACATAAATAAAGGCTGAAGTTTTATGTGACAATTTGCTTTGTCCCTCGAATACACATGGCTACATAAAGACACTTGAGCGTAATACAAAGTGCTGACAAGAAATGGTAAACAAATTAGTTTTGCTGAGAAACACAGCTTGCACTCACCCAGAGCCTGCAGTGGAGAAAAACCTAGATCAGATGAGCAAGAGTAGTGATTGGGGGAGGGGGAAGGAAATATTTTGGTCAACTATTTACTCAAAATTGGATTCAAAAACAAACTTAAGACAATTCACTGAATTCCAATACCTTAAGCAGCACATTGGGTTCCACAGGAACTGAAATCATTTCCTATTTCATCCATCAGAGGAAACTTCTCCAGCAGTCAGAGGAAACTCCTCAACAGACATTTCAACGAACCGCATGAACCTCTGCACAAGAATGGGACTGTTGTATGACTTTCATTTTTTTTCTCTCAGGAATTGAAAACAGATTAAAAGACATGGAACTGTGAATAGTCAAGTCTAAGTATGACCTTAAAATAGAATGAAGGAAGTGCGACAAAGCTTAATCGTCAGCATATGTCTGTGCCCAGAGCATGTCTACTATTTGGTAATGGCATTGTGTTTCTTTAATGCATTCAACAATTATTTCGGAGTACCTGCAATGTTCCAGGCACCATCCAGCTGCTCAGAACGCACCATGAGTAATACCATCTTGGATCTTACTCTCCTTGTACCTACAAGTGTAGCACTGACTGGTGGTAAATCATCCCTTATATGAAGCGACTTTCAGAATCACTGAGACCAGGGTCTCTACACTCCTCTTAGGACACAGTTTCTCAAACTCAGAACTTTGGTACTTGGCACTGGATACTTTTTTGTTGTGGGGATCATCTTGTATGACACAAGCTATTTAGCAGCACCGTGATCTCTACTTATTAGATACCAGCAAGACTCTTTCTCCCATGAGGGATGATCAAGGTGACTCCACACATTACAAATGCACTCTGAAGAAGAACCACTGACATAAGAGAGTGATATTATCAATAATACACTGTCTTCCTCTAAGGTACCTCATTTGTTCTATAAAGGTTTCTTTGCCCACTGATGTTGAGTAGAGAGGAGTTTAAGGTTAAGGTGCAGGAACCAACCAGCCAGACTGGACTTAATTAGGCTTACAGACATCAGAATCTTTCATTCTAATTTCAAAATATAAATGAACTGGGAATTTCTGATGATAAAAACTTACACTTCCAGTATATTCCTTTTTTAAAAAAAATTTTTAAAGCCTAGCCTCTATGTCAAGAACATTCATAGATACCAGGAACAACGAGAAAAAGAAACCAAAACTATTGTCTTTGTGTATCTTAGAGTGAGGAGAGGAAGACAAACAAATAGCATTTATATAATATGTGAGAAAAAATATAGATTATGGTTATAAACAAACAAAAGCAGGGGAAAGAAATCAGTATTAGAAAGATAAGATGGTGATCTAAAAAAGTAAAGGCCTGAAGGACATGAGAGAAAGTCATGCAAATATCCAATAAACGAGTATTCCCGAGAGGAGAAGCAGGTGCAAAGGCCCGGAGAAAGGAGCTTGGCTGGAGTGGGAATGGAATGGTATAAATAGGCTGAGTAGTACAAGAGGAAACTAGGAAGTTAGTGGAAGCCAGATTTAATTTAACCCTTTAGGAATTGTAAAAGGACTTTGACTTTGACCACTAAAGATCTTTGGTGATAGTCAACAAATATTTCCAGCTGTCCTTCCAGGCACATAGAAGGATTTTATTTGCCTGTTCCCTAAACTTAGTTGTGTCCATGGGTGGTAGCTTGGATTATTTGTCTGGATTCTCCACCCTTCCTTTGCATCCATGTCTGTGCCCTGGTCATACTGTAAATAGGCACTTCTCTAACTTGGCTCTCTAACAAGTCCATGTGACTTGCCTTGGACAATGGGATATAATTGGACGTGATATAAGCGAGACTTAAATGTGCCTGTCCAGTGTGACTTGTCTTCCTGAGCCTCTGCCATCACTCTGAAAACTGTATGCCCTGGGGACCCCACTAACCTGGGGAGGAACCATGTCAGTCAGCTACCCCAGAGGATGTACAGATTCAGCATACAAGCCACCTAGCCCAGTCTAGGTCAGCTAACCTCCAGAATAGGGGACACACACACACACACACACTCATACACACACTCAAACTTATTGTTGCATTCCAATGAGATTTAATATTATTATACAATGTTGTACAACAAAGAATCTTTCAAAAGCGTTAGGTAGATTCCCCCCTTCCTTCTTCCTGCTGCAGTGAGAATGGACTATATCAAAGCATAGCCTCTACCACCCTGGTACCCAGAGTGACTTTGTGGAGCTGAGTCCCTGTGCTCACAAGACATGTAGCTTGAGAAAGACATACAATAGGATGTATCTGTTTCTGATACTGCAGCATAACCTACTTTGACTAGCATGGGAAGTCTCTGTAGCATTTGGAAGTGAGAATTGACATGATTTGTCCAATGTAAACAAATATGTCTGTTGATAATAGACTGAAGGGGATAGGAGCAGAAATTAGAATACAAATTGAAAGGTGTTTATTGCAAAAATAATACAGGTAAAAGAAGATGGTGGTTTAGAACACTGTGATAGATGTAATGAAGGCAAAAAGTGACCAGAGAATAGGAATTTCAATAAAGTTTGAAGCACAAACTGTTTTCTGGTTAACCTGCAATTAACCAGAAAAGTCAATGAACCATAACTATATATTCCCTGATTATTTGATATTTCAGGAGCTAATAATGTCATTGGAGTAATAAAAATTAAAGAGGTGTGAATAAACCTAGCTTATAAATGTAAAACTTTGAAAATTCTCAATAATAACCTGTCAAAAATCAATATAGACATACTGTATTCAGGATTTAATTTGGCTAAATCTATAAATTCTGTGATATGATTCCTTGCTTTTTTCTTTTCATATTGCAAAAGCTTTGAGATAAATCAATAAAATCAAGCTCTTAAATAACCATATTTGCTAAAGTTTATAAACTTGCCAAAAACAAACAAAAAACCCTTGAATCTACTTGAGAATACATGATACACCACACTTCAACAATAGCAGCCCCATTATAGTATTTGACAACTCACAGAAGTCAGGTGACTGCCAGTACCCTGGTAAAACTGCTCTTGGCAGTTAGGAACACTGGATTTTCTCTAGTTTGCATTGAACAAAGCTCACATTTAGCAGAGGGGATAATTGATGAGTGTAAAATTAGATAAGAAATAAAAGCCAGAGTGGGACCTGAGGAAGTGAATTCCTGTCCCATGCAAAGCCCACTTCCTCAGCACACATCATCATGTGGCTATTATACAACCTGATTCTCCAGATATGTTTTAAAATTCACAGGTGAATTCATTGCCTGAACATGTGCCTTTACTGTAATTTTAAATCAGAACTGGAGGCACAAAAGCCAGAGAGCTTGTGGAAAATCCTGTGCCAGTAACCTCAAGAAGTTAGGGATCTGAAGGTCAGGATGTCAGGCCCTCCACAGGTGACAATCAGTAGCAGATGCCAGTCTTGGGAATCCATTTTTTTCTTGCTGGACTTCTTTATCAGGTTTAAGAGTGTCCACATCCCTGTGTGAGTGTGTGTGTGCATGTGAGTGTTTGTGTTTGTGAGAGGGAGGGATCAAGGTGACTTTACAGACCTATAGTGATCGCATTATCCACTTGGGAAAGCTGTTAAGGTACATGTTTAAAGTCACCTTCACAACATGGAAGGACGTCACGGAATGCTGAAGTTGACTATCTGTTCAACAAAACATGATTTCAAACCTCTCTTGAGAACTAGCAGGTTTAAGGAGTTTTTAAAAAATATTTTGAGTCCTTAAAATTTTTCCTACCTGTTATATGATTCATCACAGTTTCAAAGAAGTTCCCTCTTTAAAACTCATCTTGTACACACAGGTATAATTTTTCTGTTAGATAGTATTAACCATTTTAAGGAAAATAGACTAGTCACCTTTCAGTGAAGCACAAGGCAAGATTCTCTCTCTAGGTAGAATATATTCTTAGGAATACTGTGTCTCATAGCTCATGAAATGTGACTGCTTAACTGTCATCATTTTCATAGCCAACCAATCTTCTAGCATCAAGAGCTTAAAATCCTTATGACAGGATAAATATTCACTCTCCCCCAAATTAGAAATGTATTTTGAATCATCCCCCATATAGTCAAGTCTTTACAATTGATTTGTAGAAATGTAGAGATTGCGTTAAAATTTATCTGAGAAGAATAGGTGGCTAAAGACGAACAGTGTTGGGGAGTTGACAACCCTTCAAGGAGAGTTGGGCTGTCAGGTGTACCATAGACAGCTATGGATAATTGAATTTCCGCATGAAATAAAGACTAAGAAGACAATTTAGATACAGGGGGCGGCTGGGGAGAGTGCTCACAAGGCATTTCTACTGCCTTAGCTCTCACCACAGTATTTATTGAGTTGAAGCAAAGATATTCAGAAGTAGCTTTCAAAGAATAAAGGGTTTTGATCCGATCAACCTGATCTTATGCAAGCAAAGGTGTAGCTACACAACTAAAGACTATTTTAAGAACAAGTGTGAGCTATAAAACTCGTTTTTGTGAAACTAAGGATCCATGGAGATGTATATCAAAGGCAGCTGCTTTCTTGGGGGCAAGGATGATCTATAGGCATCCAGGTGTGCATTTGATGGCTTGGAGGCATGACTGTTTAAAGGCACATGTCCTCCAGGGATCCCATGATGTGTTCCACCAGGCTACCATTAGATTACCTCAGTGCCTCAGGTCATGTCCACAGCAAGGTGTTTCATTGTCCTGTCTGGAGAAGGAATTTATTGCTGGTAAATAGTGAATTTGAATACCTTTTGCTGTAGATGGATTTATGAGAAATTTAAAGTTTAATGAAGGAAAATGTAGCCCTACTTAATGTAAGTTATAAGATGCATAGTAGGCATTGTCTATATAAATTTATGGCATAAGAGGCTGGAGCAGTTGCTCAGTGGTTACGACACTTGCCTGGCATGCATCAGGACGTGGGTTCGAACCCCAGCACCACATACACAACAAAGTGTTGGAGCAACCAAAGACATCTGAAAAACTAAAATAAAAATTGATTCTCTCTTTCTCTCTCTCTCTCTCTCTCCCTCACTGTCCCTCTCTCTTAAAAAAAATTATAGCATAAGTGCTTTTTGGCCAGGTGAACATTTGTATACAAGGCACTTTGGATGGCACTATTGAGAGAGGGAAAATAGAAGGTGCTCTGAGGAAGGTGAATTAAAAGGGGAACAGAGTCAGAAGCTTTGTGCCCCTTAGGAGAAGCCAGTCCAAGAAGTCCACCCTGCAATGGATTATATGTTGATGTTCACATGTGGGATCCCTGGTCCCCAGTGTGATAGTGTTTGTGAGGGGGCTTTGGGGGAAGTAATTAGGTCATGAGGATGGAGTATTAGCAATGGGAATAATGTCCTTAAATCTTAGTCAATTGTGTTGCTATAAAAGCATCACAGATCAGATTACTTAAATATCAGAAATTCATTTCTCACAATTCTGGAGGCTGGGAAGTCCAGGATAAAGGTGTTGATTCAGTTTCTGGTGGGGCTTCTCTTCCCCGTTTACTGATGGACATCTTGTGTCCTCACATGGTGGAAAGAGAGTTCATCTCTCTTGTATCTTTTTTTAAAAGGACATTACTTCCATTCACAAGGATCTGCCCATATGACCTAATTACCTTCCCAATGTCCCATCAAGTGCTGTCACATTGGGGATTAGGCTTCAACCTATGAATTGTGGAGGTGAACAGATATGCAGACTAAAGCACCTGATAAGAAGAAATATGAACTATTCTCCTCTCTTCTCTCTCTCTCTCTCTCTCTGTAATGATATAGCAAGGTGTCCGTCTACAAGCCAAGAAGAGAAACCTCACTAGACACCAAGTCAGCTATGACCTTGACTTGGACTTTCCAGACACCAGAAATGTGAAAATAAACCATTCACTCTGTGCTATTCTTCCAGCTTCCTGAAATAAGACAAGCCCCAAGTGAGGCTTTAGACAGCAGTAGGAAGAGGACAATTTTGTTGTGAAGCCAAGTAGGATTCCGGGACTGGCAGAATGACAGAAAGCACCATACTTTTTATGCACCAAAGATGATAAAGGGTGGAATAAAAATACCACAGGCCAAACCAAGCAAAGTAAAAACTTATTTTGGAGGGATTGGGAAGGAAGGAAGGAAGTGGGAGAACACTCATGCCTTCTTACGCTGAGCAGAGTTGACAGCAACCGCATATGACCTGTTATTGAGCAAATTTCCCTCTGGTGGGTGCTTTGACCTGCCCATAAATCTTAGTCATGTATTTTGTACATTTTAAATAGATGTTGGAGAAAACAGTGAGCTAAGTTAGAAAAGGGGAAGGGGAAAACACACTCTTACCACATCAGTCCTGTAGAAGCACGCAGGCTTCAAGCAGTAAGAAACATCTCTCGCACTTCCTCCACAGAGTGGACGGACTGACTGACCCCTTGTCTCCACGGTAATACAGTTTCCTTCAAGGATCCTGGGGGAAGATACCGTGATGAATACTTGCTGTGAACTCAAAGCAATTCATGCTAGTTATGCTCAACATGGTCCGGAAAATAATCACTAACGTGCGGAGTATGTGCAGGAACTATTCTAAGGATCTCTAATCATTGACTCATTTAACTCTTAGACCTTCTTCTTTTACTATATCTGTTTTAAAGATAAGGAAACCAGGACACAGAAAACTTTAGACTACAAAGCTCAAAAGATTTAACACTGAACTTAAACCCAGACAGTCCAGCTTCAGGCATGTGCCCCTCACTTCCATGCTACCTGACCACATGGACCTTTGAGAAGAGACCACTCTTCTGGGTGCTGGTTCTTATGTGGCAATTTGTACAACTGGGCATATGGACTGCAGAGCAAAATTGAGTGCCATGAAGACACCTAATGTGACTGAGTCTGCTCCTGCTGCTTTGCTGGTTTGATGTCCATTTCATGCCAAGTACCCCATGTCTCACCTTTCCAAGTCCAGCGGCATGCCACTACCTCACAAGATCCTCTTTGTGCCCACTGCTGTTGGGTTGATCTTTCATTTGTGCTGACATCACATTCTCCACAAATCTTTACACCCAACAGCATTCAAGACGTTTCCTCCTAGGTATCCACTCAGAGGTGCATCTCTCCATACTGTGCCTTCCAGGGCAGAAAACCTGTCACGCTTATCTTTGAATTCCTACTGACTAACGTGGTGTGTGACAGATAAAAGGTGTCCATTCAGCAGAGTTAATTAAGGAGTCAGATCATTGTCTCTCTTGACATTGAGTCTTTGAGTCACTAGAATTGTATTTCATTAACTGGATACTTTCTCTAGAGGTCCATAAGAAGAACAAGTGAAGCAGCATTTTCCCTTTCCTGTCTGAAAATTAGAGAACAGTGGCAACAACAATAACAAAAAAATCATATTTCAACTATGGTAGCACTCTTCATTGATTGCAATTACTTGTAACTGCTGTCTATCTGCTGTTGCAGTGCAAGTGGTCTAAAAGCAGGACTCCTTCCGTCTCTTTTGAGGTCACTGCTGTGTCCTCAGGCCTGGGGCAGAGACTGGCATGGACACTTAATGTGGAATGTAGGTGAACACTGAACAAGTCAGAGGCCTGGGTTTATGTCTTGACTCTGCTTTGCCAGCTTTCCCCAAAAGCTTAAGCAAAATTTCCCCATTCTGTCTTCAGTTTTCTTCCCTCTAAATAACAATCAAAGAAAAGGGTACCTTTTACTTTTATTAAAGATGTAGACACTTCATATGCCTTAAGCTATGCATTCACGAAGCAAATGGTTGTGGCAGAATGGCGAGCGAGACATGGCCTCTCCTAACTGTATTCTCACTCCAGTTGTCATTGAAGATAAAGTCAAGAAGGGTGCTTAATGGAGACCCAAGCTGGCAGCAGTAACAGGTTTAGCTGCCACACAGATGATGGTGCTTAATGTACCAGGGATGCCCCAGATTACAGTGCCCATAAAGTTCTATTTCTTAACATCTCTGAATCTATAACACAGGAAGCAGAAGTGAGAGATAAAAGCAAATTGGATGTAACTAGAATGCAAGTACTTGAGTGTTTCTTTGTGGGGTGATAAGTGAGTATATCACCTTTTCTGCTTGTTCCAAACTCTTACTTTTTCATTTAAAAATCACACTAAGCTTTGGGCAAATGAAAAAAGAAATCCTCCTTCTTTGGTTTGCACATCAAACAACAGTGGAATATATAACACCGGAAAAGTACAGGGATACCTCAGCCTTTTCTTTATTCTTCCTACAACAACAAGCTCAGAATAGCTGAGGCTGGAAAAGCATTCTGGGACTAATATGCAAATGAGAACACCAGACTTCACACTTGGCAGCTTCATATTCCTGTGAAGGGGAAGTTTTTTTGCTTTGAAAGCAGTGTTGAAAGATTGCAAGAGATGTAAGTGTGATGTCAACTATTTGTATTCCACTCATGTTTTCTCAAAAGGCTCAGGACTTGAAGACCCGTAACATGTTGAATCACCATAGTCAGAATTTCCCCTCAGCTTCATTTCCAGCTGCTCAGCAGTGCAGCTGATATGCAACCTCGAGAACAGCGGAGTCATTGAGTTACCTCTGCAGAGTGCCGGAGATTTAACAGCTGCAATTCTCCCCACCTCTCATACTCCCAGGAGGGGAAAGAAGCCATAGAAAAGTGGCAAACCAGTCACAAGCTACTGAACACTAACACACAGCTGCAAATTCTGCAGCCTAAGCAGCGTCTGGCACCATCTTCATAAACAGATTACTTTTACAAAGTAAACCCGGTTTTCCGGGCATCAATGACAAAAAATTTAAGAAGAAATATAGTGACCATATTTAATGTTTCATTAAAATCCTCATATTTTGCAACTATAGTACAAAATCTCAACTATACAACTGCCATGCACGAGGCTGGTGTGTTCATAGAGAAATGTAGTCATCACCAGGGGCATTATTGAATTTTAATTTGCCTACTTACTGTGACAACCTAGAGATGCCTACTGCTCTGTTCCAGGCAGCCAGGAAGGGGATGTTTCTTATACTCAACGGGGAGTATGTAATAGGGACCGTGGCCCTTCTATATTTGTCTGCAGGCGTTGAAGAAGTCCCTGCTGCCTCGCCAGGGTGCAGCATCCTGGTGCCGAGGGGACAGGGCAGTGTGAGGCCATACTGCGCAATGCAGGATGGATTTCCTGATGAAAATATAAAGACTTGGGATAATTTTATTATTTAAAGCTGTGCAACACTGTCTCTTTTCCAGAACTCCTTGGAGATATTGCTGTTGAGAGAGTAAGACTGCAGTTTAATTGTGAATGGGCCGAGTTGCTGAAAAGAGCCCTTCCAGGACCAGATGGTAAGCAGGGATATTGGGAGTTATTTGGAACTGTAAGTGAGTCCAGGAGTTGTCAAGGAGCAGTCAGTAGCAAGCACCATCCAAGTGGACAAGTACAAGACATTAGGGGGTATCCAAGAGAAAAGGTACCTGTCAAGAACAACTAGACCCCATCTGCTCAAGAAACTCCCAGTGAGGGGCCCAGGCTTAGAGTACCCACTTTCTTAAGGGGGGAAATACGTGTCAACTCTTTTTGATTGTGAACATCCTGAGAAAAGTAACAACTGCACTCTCATATAAGGGAAAATGGTGGAGAGAAAGGGTGGGGATTCAGGTATCTGCAGGAGTGGTAAAGGATATGAATTACAACCATGAAATTCCTGGAGGGGAGTTTGTGAAGAGATTAATAAAGTGTCAGAATGATATGAAGATTGATGAATCCTTCTATGATATTGAAGTAGGCACATCAAAACAGATGCAATTGTATAAGGTGTTTGTTGTTGATGAATTCTTAAGTACATATAAAGATGCACACAGAAAGAGCATTGGAGGGTGACATCTATAGTCTGAAAATGATGGGGACAATGTCTGGCTATGGTGCTGTCTTCCCTACCCCATGTTAAATGCTGTGTGAAGGCATTCATTCCTATCAACAGAGCTTAGACCAAGAGTTTATACTGGCCTACACTAGAAGCACCCTACTCATGACTGGAAGTAGGCCCCAAACTATTAAACTATCATGTTTTCTATTTGACAAAGTCAGAATTTTAAAGGTCTAGAACCAGGACTGTTCTTGTGGTGCACTTTGTAATTTCACTGGATAAAGAGCAGTGATTCTCAGCAATGCTTCTGCATGGTAATCGCCTACTCAATTTTGGAAAATATAGTATTTGCCCCCCAAATTCTGAGTGAATTAATCTGGTGAAGGGTCCTCATCTCTGAATTTTGAAGCTCCTCAGCAAAGTCTAATTTGCAACTCTGAAATCCATTGATATTGCTCATTTCTTTATTAGTCACACACTCTACAATTTCCTCGGCACTTAGTCACCAGAGGAATTTTTTCTTCAAGTCATGTCAAAGTTTCTAAGTTTCTCATTAAAAAGAAAAAAAAAAGTCATTAATAGCTTTCTGTGGCATGGGAAAATGAGTTTAAATTCTAACATGGCTTTCAAGGACCTTAGAAATCTACCCCCAACCTATGGTTTTAATTTTATATTTTGCCCTATCTCTTGACATTATGGAATTCAACTTAATAAATCTACTATGCTCCCAAAAAAGCATTTCAGTATCTTGATGATCATCCCACACCATTCCCCCTGCAGAAATTGCCCTTCCTATAATAGCATTGTCCATCTAGAATACTCCTCTTCCCAGGCTCCTCTTCAGTGTCTGTTTCCCAAGCCTTCAGCAGACTAAAATAATGGCATCTTCTGTGCTCCCTTAGTGCCAGGGAAATACCACAGTCAGCACCATGCTGTGTTAGAACATTATGTGGCAGAAACAATGCTTGGTCAGCATTTTCTTTTTCTAGACACACAGAAAGAGCATATTTCCTGCCTTTGTTTACCACTAGATTGGGGTTTTTCCTGGCTTCTACTCAATAGAGTATGGATGGAAGTGATGAAAGCTATTCCCAGACATAGCCCATAAGAACACTTTATTTCTTCCCTATCAACCTGAGATCAGTTGTGACTTCTTTAAGTTTAGGGACTATGCCTTAATCAACTGTGCATTCTCAAGGACTAGTAACATGCTTAATACATATAGTAAGTGTCAAAAAAGAAAGTGCAAATGGAGTTTATAAACAAATCTGAATGCTGATTACTGAGGTAAGGCAGGACACAGGCTGTTAAACAGGGAAGCCAACAGACCAAGAAATAGAAAACTGTATCAAAAAGGTCAGCTTATCCTTTGGGAAAGTAACTGACATCCACGTAGGTCAACATGGCATTTTCCTTCCAATGAGCTAAACGGCTACGGAATAGTTTCATAGTGATGGCAATGATCTGTAGTATAATCCCTTATGTTAGCTTATGTTTTCAGAATCCATTCTTCCCTATTATCTAATTTGATGTAGGATACAATAAAGAGGTAATTGGAGCAGGTATTATGGTTTCTACTTCAGGTAACGACACCGAAGTCTAGTGAGATTAGGTATTTGCTCAAGACCACAACTTAAATAATGGCAAAATTAAAGCCCAGTTTTCCTAACTATAAACCTAGAACCCTTTGTCCTAACTGTTCCTGCTTACTGTCTAATGACTTGGAACTGTTATCTCTGTCTTCCATATACCATGTGGGTTTCTCAGTCATCAATAGTAACATCTTATCAAGATACTCTGTGGATATCAGCTGGTTTGACAGTATCTATTTCTGTAATACTGGTTAACCAATTTCTAAGACTTTTGTTGTTCCTACAGTGGCCCCACATCTGAGGTCTGTGTGCATGGCCAGATGGATAGAGGGCAAAGGATCCACAGTCAGTCAACAACTTTGATCAGCAGACATAGTACATGACAGGAAGTAATTGGAGCCTCCAGACCTCCCTAGCATAGGACCATCAGAAACAGGGTTTTATTTATAGAAGAGTTTTGGTAAGCCTGTCAGATAAAGAGGGTAAGCTGGAATTTCCATGATACTAGATTTAGCATATAGAAGACAGGCCTGGACAGCATCCCCCACAGGTCAGTGGGAGAGGGGAGACCTTCTTAAAGGTGAATGAGAAAGCTGTGCATTCTGTACATTCATCTCACAGCTGCTTTTACTGTTAGGCCAATATAGGTAAATGAGGGATTCTGGGAAATTCACATCCCTCATGAGCCTAGCTTCTGACCAGAGTAGAGTCTTGCAGATGAAGAGGCTGCTCATTGTTATGCAGGTGTAGTGAATTCTTTTAATGTGATGTTGTCTCACAACCACTTTAGACTCAAGTTTAACATTCTCATACCAGAAACAGTGCTTATTCATCTTTGACACGATTTCTACTTCCACACCACACTCAAAGCTTGTGGTCAGAGATAAGAACTTGAAGGTGTCTCTTCTGCCTAGCAGACTGGGCTCCCAGCTTTCCAGCTGATTCCTTTAATTTGACCCTCCAGGTGTCTGCACTTAAAGTAGCCACACCCATTCCCTCCTAATTCTACTTCCCACCAGGCACGCAAGCACTCACCCTAACTGCATGACTCCATATTCCTTCTTAGAAGGGTCTGGTGTGGAAACTCTCTTCCCTGCCTAGGACACCATCCCTGCTCCGAAACTGTAAGTAAAATCTTTGAACTCGTTTGCTTTTTGTGGTGGTATATTGAATTCATGCCTTCCATCTGAAGAACTAATGGTTGCCCCTGCATCATGTTTTCCCCAGGACAAGTTGGGCTCCCAGCACAGAACGATTATCAGGCAGACATAAACTGTGCAGAGGTCCAGCAAGAACAACAAAGACATCTGTGTGAGGGACAACCTGGTCATAGGCAGACAACTAGGCATTAGCCCATCCACCAGGTTAAGGCACATTGAGAAAGGCACACTGAAACACCCACATCCCGTTCCCCTCAATCCCCATTAGGACAGGGCTCCTAGGTGCTCTGGTACTTAATTCCCAATTTAAATGAGGACTTTCAAAATACAAAGTCAAAGTTTTCTTCAGTACGGTACAACATTTTACATTCAAGATGGTTCTTTTTGTTCTTTCTAGGGCTGCCCATTCTTCAGTTAGTAACTAATGTATTAAACTTAAAGAAATACTACAATAGTGAAGCCACCTGCTGTAAAAACTGTCTAGGTCTTCAGTTCTTACACAATTTGGTAGGTAAGGCAGCATTGTAATAAAATTAGCTATAATGTATTAAAATGTTACTGTGTTCCAACTAAATTATATTTATTATCACTCTCAAGTTATATGTTACCTTATATAACATAAAAGAATTCAAGCACCAAAAAGGTAGCTAAGGTCACCCAGATAGGAAGGGAAGATTTCAAAGCTACTATATTTTCAAGAAAAGGAAAAAGAAGGAAATAGTAGGGAAACAAATTATGGGAGATTCCTTCCCATTGTGCAATTTTAAGCACCTGTTACAAGCAAAAGACAGCTCACGTTATGCAAGATCCTTCCTAGCTGTTTGTACAACCCCCCTGCTTTTGAACCTTTTCTCTTTCTGCCTTGAGATCCAACTGAGGGATCCTCTAAGGAGCTGTATTCTTCCTTGTGATTTGTGGTAAAATAAAACAGATGTTTGGAGTCTAGGCACCAAGTCTTTGTCCCAAACTGAGGTTAGGCCTACCTGTACTCAAGGCTTAGGGGTTTTATCTGTCTGGTTCGCCTGCACTGTGTTCTGTAAAGGCTATTGCATGCTACAATGAGACTTGAACTATCATGGGTTATACTGTCTCTATGGGAAAATGGTTTCAAATTAAAAAAAACTTATAAATAACTTTTGGGGACTCCTAAATATGAGGCAGCCTCTACAGACATGACAAGAGTGTACCTTTCTTCCTACTTTAATGAAAATTTAAGAGGAGGATAATTATATGAATACTATTCAGAGGTAGGAAATTTAAAGATTTAATGGGATTTTATCACTCACCTGAGGGTAATCTGATTTTCTAAGACCCACAAAATAGTGGTATTATTAAATAGCTTTGTCATAGGCAACATCTACTCTCTTTTGGACAAGCACTTTCCCAGGAGTCTAATTGGGTGAAACATTGTTTTGTTTTGTTTTTCTGGCTTTGAATGAAGAAATTGAGTGCAAATAAATATCCCATCAACCCATATGGTACGGGAAATACTCCTGCTTGGTGTGACCATGAGGGCTCTGACATTCTGTGCACACAGTGGGCATGTGGGCTCTCAGCTGCACTCTGGTGCCCAACACTGTAAAGGTGGAGAAATGAGGAAACGGAGAGGTCTCAGATGGGGTCTAAGTTTTCAACTATAAGGCTGATACTAATAAATTTAATCAAAAGTATTTATTGAGTGCCTGTGATGTGCTCTAAATTGTGCATTGGAAAAACTAACAGCCAAGTATTTGTGCAAAGTAAAACGAGCTCACCATTCCTGACAATGAACTTATACCCTAAAATGAATGTAAATGTGCTGTATTCGTGGTCTATCTCATTTTTCATGTGACTTTTATAATGTAAACATTTTTTCTGAGCCAAATGATGCTTTCTGTGTGTGCAACATGTGTCCTAAACTCCAGCCAACTATTTCATCTGGTTTTCAGTTAAAGAACAAAATCAAACAGGAGAAACTTGCTGAGGGATTGTTTGTCAGTCCAACATTTTCCAAGGAATGTCCTGCATAGTTTCCATCTTACATGCTGTCTTTGAAACTGAACTCCTGTGTTAAAAGTGACTCTGCTCTGTCTGGTCTATGGATTGGGTCCATGATCCAAGTTTGAGTTTGGATATTGCTTAACTGAGATATCAGGAAGCGCACACAGAGCAAATCCTGTTGTTTGCTTCTCTGTGCTTGCTTTGCATTGTCACGCCTCACTGTGGTCTGTAATCACTTGTGTTTGTGTGTTGCACACAACTGCCATCGGTTATTCTGTCTGACACATCAGATTCAAACAACCCGGTTCGAAGGCAATGTGGGACCCCTTAGGGAAAGAAATAGAGTACGAATGTACAGATTCACTTGTAGGGAGCAATGGGAAATTGAAGTGATGAGGACAATGTTTAACCAAGCAACAAGTTTCTATGAAGCATGAACCATGTGATAAGCAAAGCAGGAACGGAGATAGGGAATTTATAATCGAGCGGGATCAACTGAGGCTTCCACACACAGCCCTGGTCATTAACAAGATGGTGTGAAATGAAGAACTACACCATGCATTAAGGACTTCGTGGCCTCCAGAATAAGGCATCCTAAAGGGAAATTTATCTGGCTGGTATGGGTGGAACACATTAAGATAGAGATTGGATGCTGAATCTAGGTGAGATAAAAAGGACAGAAATCAAGACAGTGGCTTTGGAAATGGATAGAAGGAGCAAGTAGACTGAAACAAAAGGGAAAAAAAGAAATTTAAGGATGAATTGGCTGTAGGAATAAAGGGGAAAGAGGGTGTCATGAGACTTAGTGTGAGCCTCATGAAAACCAGTGAAATATATGCTACAAGAAATGGAGTGAGTTGTAAAAGCACAGGAAGTCAGGTTTAGGAAATCACTAACTCGTGTAATCTTAAGAACCATGAAGATATTTGGACAATTTTATTATAGCAGCCAAAGCAGATTATAACATAGATTGTGGCACCAGGTTGATGGCAGAGAGAGAAATTCAGTAATGGGTGAGCCATGGGAGATTTTGGAGAGGGTTGTGAAATAATGCTTTATTAAAGAAGAGCAATTGGAAAATCGGAAGGGACAGAGTTGTGGTGGAATGGAAAATAGTGAAATTGGTATCTGAAGACCCATGTTCAAATTCCTACTTGTCCAGTATTAGTTGGAAGCTTTGTTTGATACAACTTTGTGGGCCTTGATAACTTTCTCAGTAAATTAAGGAATAATTACCTCCTGAGATGTGGAAAGAAATGCCTGACACAGAGCAGGCCTGCAATTGTGGACTGGAGGGGAAGGGTCTTGGAGCAAGGATTCTTTAAGTTATTTCAATAATCTAGGTATAATTCTGGATTATTATTTCACCAAGGAGAAAGGGAACATAAGGATAGATGGGAAAGATATTCTGCAAGGGAAAAATAACAGAAATTGGCAATCTACTGGATTGCATAAGGGAAGTATAGAGATGAATCTCAGTTGATTGTAAGTTCTGTGATAGAATGCTATGATCTATTGTTAGAAATCAGTGTGTGCAAGAGAGCTGGAATGTATTGAATTTTGCTTTACAGTGAATCCATGGCAGATATGTAAGAAAGTTGAAATAGCATGATTTTCCATATTTCTAAATTCAGTTTAACCTCTGTTACAGTTTTAAAAAATGATAGCCCTTTTGTTTGACTTTCCTACCATCAATGACCAGGACTCCATTATTTCTTCACCTAAATTGGCCAGGGGAGGAGCTGAAGGCAGAGCAGAGATAAATCCATCCAAAGCTGGTAGAAGTCCTTCTGCACTCCTGAAGAAAAGCAACTACAATTGTTGTGTGTGACCTTTGGTAACAGTTGCTCTGCCTTCTGGGAATCAAGATTGATTTTTCACGTCAGCGTAGGTGGAAGTCAATTGCCCAAGTACTGAGATTGATGATCTATCAAAATGCAACAGCTTTTCTGGAGAAAAAGTCTGTAGAAGAGCATTCCAGGTGCTGATAAAAATGGTTGCTTATCCTGGTCTCTAAGGTGTCAGGGCAAATGTATTCCCTTTGTGCACATTGTAAAGTGATTAATGAATTGGTATTCATATAGTAACTTCTTGATGAAAAGTTCATAGCTTTTATTAACCATGTCCCATTTCTCTATACCTTCGTTCTATACCCTCTCTATATTTCTTTCTATCTAAAGTAATCTCTCACCTCTGAAGAATGAGTTGAGGGTCACATCTAAGAAAGTGACAATGAATAGCTGTTTATCAAGAAAGATTGACATTCTTGACTTGTTTATGTGGAATATGAAATAATTGTGATATCACACTTTAAAGAGTTCTCTGAAGTTCACGGCTTACGTTCACACTCATAATCATAGGTTTCAGAGTGAGGTTTTGATAACAAAATCCTACCACTGACTCTGTCCCCTGGGAGTCACAACTCATAAACTGGACACCCAGGGAAAAATTACCCAATGGAAAGGAAATTGTTATTTTATTAACAAAATCTGTGCTGGAGCACTAGGGAGTCTGAAGGGAGAGCCTTACTCTCTCCCTTCAATTTCCGATGGCCAGGTATGCAGAGAAGATTCTAACATGGCCACTCAGTTTCAGACAGAGAAGTAGGAATGAAGGTTTGACAGGGTCTTCCAAGAAAGATAATGCACAAGTTTGGATTTTCCTTAAGGCATTTACTGAAACTTTTTGCTGAGTTTTTACATGAGTCTACTTAAAATATAATGTTAAATTTTAATTTCTTTAAACTGTCACAGCATTTTGATTACTCATAATGACACATCCCCCTTGGACTTAGAAGACTGAACCATTTAGTCTCTTCTTCATAGACCTATAGGGGATGGAGCTTGGAAAAGACAGAACTTGAACTGGGGACTAATATGACCATGGAGTAGAGATCAGAAAGGTAAATTATAACATCCCTAAGGAATAAAAGAAATGGTTTAACCCAATTCGGTACCTATCACTATCTAGGAGTTCTAATCTGGTTCAGTTCTAAGCAGGTACCAGGCACGCAGTGAAGCCGGTTGCATCACAGAGACTCTGATGGCCCTCTTGGCTTATCAGGGAGAAAGTTACATCCCTGACTAAGTGGATTTAGTTCATGATAGAGTGTTTGCCTCAAGGCAAAAACTGACATCCATCAGCAAACCAAGCTATGATTGGACAATTATGGTCTTGGTCAATATACTGGAGGCTTAACCCAGGAACACAAGCAGCAACACAGGCTTTATTGTGGGTCTCAGGCTTCAGATTTGTTCTTAGACAAGATTAGCTCTGGAAACCAGGTAGAGGAAGACAGGAGGACAGATGTATTCATCATGCACTGTGTGGAATAACCAGCACTTATAGGTTTGTGGTTCCCACCAAAACCTAAGCCATGTTCCCCACTGGGATTGAGAAACTTTGGTGATTTTGGAGGAAATGGTGGAAAAAATAGCATCAGGCATTTTTTTTTTTAATCAGGAACCAAGGAATCTGGGAGCAAACTCATTCTATACAAAGAGAACTGGGACATTCGGTTTTGCCCATTCACAAAGTCTTAGAATTAAGTGTGGGAGCATAGGGGCTTAGCTTCTAGCACGGCCTCTCTAAGCTACTGGTTTTGCCTCCCATCCTTTTCTTTCTGAAGACTCATGTCTGAGGAGACAGGTTCTGAGTAAATCCTAGCAAGATGTTACAGTAAGACATGAAAATTGAAATGCCACTCTAGGCATGTAATACAGTGACATGCAAGCAGGAGAGGCATCTGTAAGCCTGTGATGCCTCCTGTCTCTGGCAAATGCCTCCACTTCCACATGCCCTGGGGACGAGACACCTGAACAGAGTTGTGCCCACTATGAACCCATTCTTCTGTGAGCACAACCTGCCTTACTCCCCTGTTCATTAGACTTTACTGCTGGAGCTATCATTCTAGAAGAGTGCTTTCAAAAGTGTAGTCTCCAAAACAATTTCATAGCAATTGTTTGGTGTTTATTTAAAATCTGCTCAATGGTCCATCTCAAATAGGGACTACTGGATAGTAAAACCTCAGTGAATATCCTGGGAATTGGTACCTTAATTGATTCATGTGCGCACTCAGTTATGAGAACCACTGTTTTAGAACTTGGATTTGACCATCCATGGCACACTCATGCTTAAAGACTTTTAATGGGTTTCAGTTGTCTGTAAAGTAATTCTGACTGGTGAAAATGGCCTTCTAGGTCACTCACAGGCTGGTGCCCCAGGCTTCTTTCTCCCTGCTTGTGGGTTATACTGCTCAGTTGTACTGAAAAATCACCTTCCGGAATTCACAGCTCTGTGGGCTCACAGTTCCTCCTAACTACCTGCCCCACCCTCTGCCAATTAGTTTTGCTTTTATTTTCTTAAAAAGTAAACTTCTACTCCTCAATACATTTTTTTATTTTTTTATTGAGTTTTTCACATGGCTTCATTGCTCTGACACTTAGCTATGTACGTGGGTGCTGGGTTTTGAACCCTTGTAGTTGCGCATGCTAGGTAAGCGCTGCAATTGCTAAGCCACTGCTCCAGCCCCTCAATACATTTTTAATAGAGTTAATTTTTTATTTTTTCATCTGTTTTTTGTTTTTTCTCCATTGTGGTGCTGGGGATCAAATCTAGATCCTCACACATTCTAGGCAAGCACTCTACCACTGGACCACCTCTCCATCCCTCCCTAATACCTTTTAAAGACTAAAGTGTTTCTCCACTGTGATGGTAAATTGTATTGTCAACTCAGCTATGCTATGGTGCCAGATGCTGCTGACATCTTACTGCTGTGAAGATATTTGTGGATGCGATTAGCATTTACAACTAGTTATTTTTAAGTAATGCACACCTTCCATAGTATGGATAGGCCTCATCCACTCAGTTGAAGGTCTTAAGAGCAAAGTCCAAGGTTTCCTGAAGAAGGAATTCTACCTCTTTACTACAACATAGATATCCTGAGTTTCCAAGCTAATAAAAAGTTTCAAAG
The DNA here is from genome assembly GCA_004027875.1 of Aplodontia rufa. NCBI lineage: Eukaryota > Metazoa > Chordata > Mammalia > Rodentia > Aplodontiidae > Aplodontia > Aplodontia rufa. The sequence continues at coordinate 113,718 of PVKS010001204.1, forward strand.
TTGCCAGACCCACAAAGATGCATCTTCTCTCCCTCCCTCCTCTCCAGACCTTTCTCTTTTCATATACACATCCACATGGGGTCCATGCCCTCTTTCAACTGGAGGGAGAGTTCAAATGTGTCAGAATCTTCAGAGTATTGGTTTTCAATGTTCCATGGAAAAGTGTCTCTTGAACAAGGTGAAGTTCATGTCAGAGTTTGTCATTGCTCCCTCTCTTCCTCATAAATACAGGCTGACAGGTTGAACTTACCTTTGATTGCAAAGCCAGAGTGGTGACTTGCTTTTTAACCTTTTGTTTAGAATGTGGATCATTTCAGAATGAAAGGTCTGTACTTCCCAAGTAGCATTTTAATCAGAGGTGATTGTGAAATAAATGTGAATTTTGTTCTTTTGAGAATCATCTAGCTGGCTGCCATGCAAGATAACCTCATACTGACTAGAACTTTATGGTGTATGAAGCTGTTTAATACACAGCAGTTAGTGCTCAGCACATGTTCACTATTCTTTTTCTTTAAACCTGATAACAAAGCAGGGAGCAGGTCATTAATGTCAAACTGCAAAGGCAGCTCAGAGAGGGCAGGGGGAATATTGAAGAGTAAAAACTAATAATTCAAGGATGTAGGCATATGTTTTTGCAGCTAGTAGCTACTGGTTGTTATTGCTGCTTGTTTTCTGCCAACCATTTAGTAAAGGTGTAACACCCTTACTTGCATAACTTTCAAATCTTGCAATAAACTCAAGAAACGAGCACTACAATAATTCCCATCTTATATTTATAGAAATGAATACTTAAAGGGAAGAAACTTGCCCAGTGTTGCCCAGATAGTTAAGTAGTTGGGCCAGATTTCAAGCCAAGTTCCATCTGAATTCAGAGCCCATATGCTTAAGTGCTACCTTCACGCCTTTGTACATACCAAGTGTCCACATGCATGCAGATGTTCACATTATATGTTTCTTTGTTTTAAAATAGTAACATAGCTTGTAAAACTATGAGGCTCATCCGGAAGTACAATAAAGGCTCTGAACTCTCTGTTGTACCAGGGTTGCCTTCCCGAGTGCTGTGACTGTCACTTTAGTCAACGGGCTCTTTGTATCAACACCAGTTTTCAGTTAGCTCTGATGAATGTGGGCAGGGAGAACAGAGGTCATTGGAATCCAGAAATAATCTGTGAATCATATTTACGCCATATCCTGTGTTAAAAGCCCCTGCCAGTGTTGTTTAAAATACTGGAGATGAATCTGGATTGGTTTCATCTCCCTTCCATTTCTCTCTGGGGGCAGAGGTTTGAAGTAACTTTCAAGGGACTGTAGCTGGGCAACAGAGAAAATGAGTGATGGGAAGGTGCTAGAAGAAAAAGGAACTTTGGTGATATCCACAAGAGACTGGAACTGAGGATATAGGGCTGTGGCTGTGGCTCAGTGGTAGAGTGCATGCCTAGCATGTGAGACCCTGGGTTCCAGTCCCCAGCACCACACAAGCAATACTCCAAAAACATACCTGAAGATTGATTGGTTCAAATACATATTTTAAATCTAAGGCAAGAATGAAAAGGATGAGGGTAGGTTAGGCACGGAGGGAATGGATGGTAACGTTTTTTTTAAGAAAGAAGGACAGTGGGAGAGAGAGAGAAGCAATTTTTATTTAGTTTTTCATGTGACTTCCATTGCTCTGACACTTCATTGTGTATGTGGTGCTGGGGATCGAACCCGTGTACTTGCACATGCCAGACAATTGCTGTAACCACAGAGCTACTGCTCCAGCCCCAGGTAATGGGTTTTGATTGGTCTAGAACAGTATCCTGCACTTTATGCACAGTGGATACATGTTTGATGAATAGCTTGCTGAATGACGAATTATAAATTTTTGTGTTCGCTTGCTTGCTTCTTTTGCTTTAGCTGAACTTTAGCACATATGCCATACCTTGACTTAACTCCTGGAACATTTATTTTCTAATCACTCAGAAGGTGGGATTGTAAACAGGAACTGTGTGAATAAATTTTGTCAGTTTTTGACAGTCTAGTATCAAATCCTCCTTTCCTATTAGCACCTGATATCTATTAAGAGCCCCATATTAAGTGCAAGCACAGAGTGGACACATGAAGTCATCTTAGGTTCAGCCATTCAGACTCACTCTCATGGATCCATGAATTACATGGGGTCACAGAGCGAGAGGTCATCTTCACAGTTGCAGACCAACTTATGGCCTCTACACTTGGCTGTAGTGTCTGCTGCCAACTTCCAAAGCACACTTGATGTCTACTCAGGTCATCACTCTGGGCTTCCAGTCTCCCCTTAGCTTTGAGTTCTACTTAGCTTCCAATATATTCTCTTTTTGGCTTAAGATTGCCAGATACTGCCAATAGATTGAAATCAAGAACTCTTGACTGATACAAAATATGTGAGTCATTTGTAAAGAATGAGCAGTAGGAGGAGAAAGCTATGCAGTTTACCCTCACTCATTCCAAAGCCAAAATATCTACCCTATTGAAGTCAGCATCCAATACTATTTTTCAGCTGCTGTATCAGTTCTGCCATATGCCATCTACTGAATAAGCCAAGCAGTGAAATCACCATGCTATTCACTCACACAGAAATGGCAGGGTTCAGCCTGGTAGTCCAAGAACAGTTTTTCTGTGGCTAGAAAACCATGTTGCTTATTGACTCAGAAATTGGAAAATGTTTATTTGCAGTTGAAATTAGAACACAGTTTAACAAAAAGACCTACCAATTTCAGTAATGACCACCCGCAAGCAATTCCTGTAAGGTCTATCTAGTGATTTGAGTTAGGGCAAGCTCAAGTGCAGATTCTGACTGACTAGTCCTCTGGGAACTATGTTAGCAGGCAACCCATATTAGGAGAATCCCTCTTGTTAAGCTGATAACACTCATAGGTCACCAGGAAATCAGGTGATTGTAGTAATATTCTGATCTAAATACCAAGCTTTGGTCCTGAAAATCAGAAGAAATTGAAGACTCCTTTGGTTTTTTTTTTTTTTAAAGTGTATTATCTGTGCTACTATAAAGCAGTCGGAAAAAGAGTTAAGATCACAACCACATTGCTACCACCAGATTTAACCTCCATATCACGTAATGAATGTGTGTGTGTGTATGTGTGTATATATATAAACTAATGTGTTGAGGCTCCTTCCATCTGCTTGCTTGCTAACCTCCCTTTCAGATGTTCATATGTATCATCGAATTGAGAAAACTAGAGCAGTTTTTGTGTTTAGTTGTGTGTGTGGCTGGGTTAAGGTCACAGTGGAGGAGAGAAGGAAGCAAGTGAGGTTTGAAAGGTCAAGTTCAAGCAGGAGGAGGATTTCAAAATAGGGATATGTCAGTTATCAATCAATTGCCCCTCAGCTTCAAATCCACCATTTATTCTCTGCTTCTGTAATGATTGAAAATGAACACTTTCGTAAATATTGCCCTTTTGTTCAGTGTCAATTAGGCATTATTGGTGGAGGGAACTGGGCACAGGGAGATACTGCAGAGGTAGAGTTTTTCTCTTTCTGGTTCTGGAGTGTTGACATTTGGTTTCCTTCTTGCTCCTACCATATGACTGCCAGTGATATGTGTAAGGGCATTCCTGTGGCTCTTCTCTAGCCACTCCCCTGGAGCTCTCAGTCTCTAGGGAAGCTTGCAGCCCATCCCTGACTCTAGCCAGGTGGTCACCTGGCCATGCCCTCTTGATGTGGACAGCATGCATCCCAGGCCTTGTGTTGCTCACCCACTGGCTTCAGCCAGCCACAACCTTGAGGTTGTCTCCTGCTTGCACTGTACTGGTGCAGCCCAGAGAACTTCTTCAGTGAATAGACTAAAACCATACCTACAATAAGGTCCAAATCCAAACCTAGGGAGAGACCTTCATGCCCTCTCTCTCTCAGCCCTAGGAATCCTTTAGAGTTATCTTTACATATTTATCACTTCACATAATTACTCCCCTGTTTTAGTGAATAATGCTTTATATTAAACTTTGCCTATGTGGTCTGTCTCCTCACTGGAAGCCAATGGCAAAGAGTTGGTAGTGAGAGTAGTCCCATGAAGATGGGATCTGGGATTGATGGGATCATGTCCTTGGTTTGGAGTGCAATGCTGAGCTCCTTGACAATGGGAAATGCGATGCTGATAATCTATGGCATGCAGTGGCATTATGACTTACCACATTACAACCTATGATTGATCAGGATAAAATGCCAACTGAAGCAAATGACCTGGGATCCCAAGTGGTTGATGCACTTGACTTTTACAGGACAAATGATGGCTACCAGGTCTATTATTTGGGATTGATTTTTTAAAATTTATTTTACGTGTACTTGAATACTTAAAAAATGACATGCTCAGGTCCTTTAACTTTAACTTAAATCACTGCCTGAGAACTAGAAAGCTTCTGTGACCAGTGGAGAAAATGGAAAGGATCTCCATTGTCTTGTAACCATGGAGCTAATATTGCTGAAAGTAAAATTCAGCCATTAAGTCATACAGGTTGCTGAATGACAACAGTAAAATTTACAATCCCATCATCTTTCTCATTTCACATTTAGGACATTGATGAGGAGAGAATGGAATCTGAAGTTTAGAATAGGGATATCTGGTTGGACCCAGGTGAATTTAATAATATTGAACGCTCATTTCAAGTTGAGCTTCCCCCTTCCAAGAAAATTAGATCCCTCTCTGGTGTGTGTGGAACTCAGCTACAGTTTTTTAAAATCCTGCAATAACCTCACTTGAGGCAGAAACCTTGGAAATGAATACTCATACCCTTCAATATAGACCCATAATATCAAATCTCACCATCAGGTCAAGGGCCAAGAATGCACTATAACCTAGGAAAAATAACTCACATACCAAAAGAATTGTAAAACTTTGCTATTTCATGTGAGCCTGATCTCAGGAAACATGTATAGAAGTGAGTTCTAAGGATATCTGACTAGAGGCTCTTAGTCAGAAAGAAACAAGGTGGAAATGTTTACCACAAACAGCTGCAGTGATGAACCAGAAATCAAAATGCCTTGATCCACAAGGAGATTCAGCAGTTGACTAATTGCTTATGGTGTCACAAGAAATTAAACAGACTAGGAACCAACTAGAATATTTCTTGATAGATGGAATGAACTATGCATCAGGAGTCAAAAACCTGTCCTGAGTCACCAGAGTGAAAGGTCATGGCTTCTCACTGTTTCCAGAACTTAGAAAACTCACAGACCCTGAGAACCTTGATAGAGGGGCAGGCCAAATACCCTTAAGAAAGGACCTTATACCATTGTTTCAAGTACTTCATATAAACAAACATTATAGCTATTTGTTAGACTGAGAATACACTGGGAAATAGTAAATACCCAAAGATCATTAGTAAATAATAGTTCTGAACTGATGTTAAATTTCTGGGAACCCTAAATGTCACTGTGACTTGACTACCACAGTGCAATTTATAGCAATTGTGTTAGTCAGCTTTTTGTTACTGTAACAGAATGAGAAAAATAACTTTGAAGAAGAAAAGATTTATTTTGGCTCACAACGCCAGAGTTTCACTCTGTAGTCAGCTGGCTCTATTCTTTCTGGGTCGGTGATGAGGCAGTACATCATGGCAGAAGAGTGTGCTAGAGCAAAGCTGCTCACCTCCTGATGACTAGGAAGCAGAGGGGTGGGAGGAAGAGGCCAGGAACAAGATAAAACTCCAAAGGGTATGACCCCAAGGACCAAAGTCCTTCACCTAGGCCCCACCTCCAACAGTTTCCACCACCTCCCAGTAGTCCACTCAGCTGTTAATCTGTCAGTGGACAAATCCATTGATGAGGTCAGAGCTCTCATGACACGATCACTTTAAAGTCTCTGCCTCTGGATATTGCTGCATTGAGGACCAAGCCTTCAATACAAGAGCATTTGGGGAACATTTCAAATCTAAACCAAAATAGCAATGAAATAACAGATAGAGTCTTACTTCAAATATGACCCAGAGTGGGCCTCAGTTTGTCCTAATATTGGATCTCTGATCATAGCCATTATGGCAAAAATGACTGAATGAAAGGCTCTGGAATATTGCTTCACTATCAAGATATTAAACTAGAAATAATACTTCCAGAAAAATTTCAGAGATTAATGCTACCATCAAAGATTTGAAAATAGCTATTAGTGACATTGGTCACATTCCCTTTAACTCAGCATTTAGGCCTCTGATGAAGTTAGATGGATTTCAGAGAAAGACCAAAGACTATTTCAAACTTACTCAAATGATGGTTTTTCTTATTGCTGCTACTCCAGTTGTATTCTCTCTACTGGAACAAATCAAGATGAACTCTAGCACTTGGTATTCAGCTATTGACCTGTCCGATGTCTTTTTCTCTGTACCAATTTGTAAGGAACACAAGATGAACTTTGCATGGCAGATCAAACAGATTACCCTTAGAATCCTGTATCTCCCCCCTCCAGTTCTTATCTAAGGGATAATATACCCTCTGGAGATCTCAATTTTCTTATTCCATAAAACATCACAATGATCCCCTGTATCTATGACATTATGCTGACTCATTTTGTTAATCTAGTTTCTGATAAAACAAAGTGATCTTTTTCTTGAAAGGCAAATGCTTCTTTTGATTCTTCTGCATTATCTTTATTTTTTCATTGAGAAATTTATTATTGAACAACCATACAAGTTTTTAACAAAATAATATAAAATGTGAATAGATTCTGGATATTAATTTACCCCCAGGAGAGCCCCCCCAATCACACACCCTTAACCCTCCCTTCCCCTTCCCACAACATCTCTAAAAAAGTATTAGGTTGTATAACATTACACCTTATCTGGATTTAACACATGATAATAGACCACCTTTCTCAATAACCTGGGGCATTATCTTTAAGTGAAGAAGGGGTCACCATCTTCTAACAGTTTAACTGAGGAACTGATAGATTTCATCTATGCCAAAATAAAATCTTATTGAGAGTCACTTTAGTTCACTCAAATTATAATTTGTGTATATGTTTGGAAATTTTCTTACTTTATTAGTATATTTTTCTTCTCAACCTTCTTCCCTCCGACACACACACTTTTATTGGGTTGTTATAGTTATATGTAATAGTGGAATGATAATTTTTCGATTCATAGTTATATGTAATAGTGGAATGATAATTTTTTGATTCATTAATGTGTTGCTTCTGTTCCTTTACTTTGGAATGAAGAAGGAATACAAAAAAGAAAGACAGGAAGGAAGGTGGTTGGTTTAGTGGGCACTTGGGTATCAGGCCTTAACCTTGGCAGTTCTGCCCTTGTATATATATAAAACTAAAGGTGAATTATCTCCCTCTTTTCATACTAGTGGGAATGACCTCCCTCTTGTCATAGTTTAGTGACTGAATAAAGTGGGAAATAATTATGGATACACATGATACTTATGTTAAAATAAGTTATGTCACCCCGATTAACAAGGTTACACATAGAAATAAACAAATTAGCTTCCACATGTCAGAGAAAACATTTGACCTTTGGTTTTTTGAGCCTGGCTACTTAGCATGATATCCTCTAGTTCCATCAATTTGCTGGCAAATGACACAAGATCATTCTTCCTTATGGCTGAGTAAGTACTCCATTGTATGTGTATACCACATTTTCTTTATCCATCCATCAGTTTAAGGGAATCTTGGTTGGTTCCATAGTTTAGCTAATGTGAATTGAGCTGCTATGAACATTGATGTGGCTGCATCACTATAGTATGCTGATTTTAGGTCCTTCAGATATATTCTGAGGAATGGGCTAGCTGGGCCAAATGGAAGATCCATTCCTAGGTTTTTCGAGGAGTCCCTATACTGTTTTCCACAGAGGTTGTACCAGTTTGCAGTCCCACCAACAATGTAGAAGTTTACCCTTTTCCCCACATCCTTGCTAGTATTCATGGTTATTGCCATTCTAACTGGAGTGAGATGAAATCTCAGTGTAGTTTTAACATTCATTTCTTTAATTGCTAGAGATGCTAAATATTTTTTCATAAATTTGTTAACCATTTGTATTTCTTCATTTGAGAAGTATCTGTGTCTGTTTAGCTCTTTTGCCTATTTATTGATTGGGATATTTGGTTTTTTGGTGAAAACTTTTTTGAGTTCTTTGTATATCCCGGATATTAATGCCCTGTCTGAGATGCAGGAGGCAAAGATTTTTCCCATTCTGCAGGATCTCTCTTCATGCTTTTAATTGTTCCCTCTGCTGTGCGGAAGCTTTTCAATTTGATGCCATTCCATTTATTGATTTTTTTCCTTTTACTTCTTGTGCTGTTCTCGCTGATATGTGGAAGCTAACCTGAAATAAGGAAAGAACAGAGGAACAGTCAAAGGGGGAGGACATAGAGGAAGGAGGAATGAAGTAGGGAAAGTTAATGGAAGGAATCAGATAACTTGCTCATGTTCATAGATGTACATATCATGGTGAAACTCATCAACTAATACTGAGTCAATAAAAAAAACTATTTAGTAAATAACAGAAAGACCAGTTGAGGGAAGAGAAAAGGGAGGTGGGGAGATACTGGGGGATGAATTAGAATAAGTTATACTGCATGCCTTTATAAAAATGTTAATGTTTATCCTATTGTCAAGTATATCTAAAAATAACATGGGGTGAGAGAAAGGGAGGGGAAATGGAAATTTTAAAACAATCCAAGCTTTTATTAGTATTATATTGTATATACTATTGCCATGTATAATCAAAAAAACTGTATTCTTCATAGTTATAAAAATTGTCAGTTGGGCAAGTCAATGAATACATGAGAAAGTGTTCTATATCACTGGCAATCAGAGAAATGCAAATCAAAACTACATTAAGATTTCACCTCCAATCAGACTGGCAAAGATGAAGAATACAAACAATAACCAATGTTGGAGGGGTTGTGGGGGATATGAACTGTTGGTGGAATTGCAGACTGTTCTAGCCACTCTGGAAAGCAGTGTGGAGATGCCTCAAAAAATTAGGGTTGGATCTACCATATGAGCAAGCTATCCCTCTTCTGGGCATTTTCTCAGAAGAGTTAGAATCAGCACATTACAGCAACACAGCAAAATCCATGTTCATAGCATCTCAATTTACAATAGCTAAATTATGGAACCAATCCAGACGCTCCTCGCTGGATGAATGGATCCAAAAGCTCAGGTATATATATACAATGGAGTTCTACTCAGCTATTAGAAATAATGATATTGCATCTATTGAAGGTAAATGGATGGCGTTGGAAGAAATCATGCTGAGCAAAGTTAGTCAAATCCACAGACAAGGGCCAAATAGTTTCCCTCATTTGTGGAGTCTAGACCTAAACTCAGGCTTGGGAATAAAGTAGACAAACCCATGTATTAGATCCACAGAACAAAAATGCAAAATGTTAATATTTATGAGATACAGTTGCAAGATACTTCACAAGATATTTGAGCAAGCTATGCTGCATACCTGTACAAAAACATAGATATTTAATCCTATTGTCAAATATTTTGAAGAATAACAAGAAAATATAGGAAAGAAGGAGAAGGGGAAATGTAGGAACTGAGATAAAAGCACGGTACATTCTGGGCAGTTATAAATGTTACTGTATATACTATAGCTATATGTAAAAAAAAGTTATTTGTAGGCATTAGAATTATGTCACTGTATTTGGGTTATTTAGGAACAATATAGGACCCAGAAGAAAAGCGGAGATCAGGGGACAGGAGAAGGGAAGTAGAGGGATATGGGGGGGGGGGTATTGAACAAATTGTATTGCTGATTTGTGTGCATCTAGGAATATGTGACAACAACTAATCCCACCATTATGTAAAATTATAATGCACTAACAAAATAAATTTATAAAAGAATAAATGATAAATAATTTTAAAAAAGAATTATGTCAGTATACTTCAGTGTATTTGAATGAATATATACCCAGAAAGAGAGACAGGGACTTGGGGACTGTAGGAAGGAGGTGGGGGAGTGCTGGAGGATATTGGCCAAATTATATTGTCGTATTGTGTGCATGTATGATTATGTGACAACAAATGCCATCATTATGTACAGCTATAATGTACCAATAAAAAAAGAAATAAACAAATTAGTTACCATCTCTGATTGAAACTGCTCAGAAGAAGGAAGACCTGAAGCATTTGATGACTGCTCCAGAAATTATTATTTAAATCCCTGCAATTAAAAAATTATCCCCTGATCCTGCAGTTCTACCATGATCACCCACAGCTGAGGGCCAGCTGAGGTCTCTGTGCCCTTGGTGATATGCTGTAAAGTTGAGGGATTCGTGCAAAACCCTCCCCAGAATGACTGTTCTGCTTTCAGTCCCAGTGTGAACAATCCCCTACAGAGCAGGAACAATGCCAACGAGTGAGTGAAGTATTCACATCAGGTGTGAAATTTCAGGGGTCACAAAAAAAAAAAAAGACAAAGATTTTTAATAGACAAACAATTTATAAATAAAATATTTAGATTTTAGATGTGATATTGTTTATTGATCTCAACTTTTGCCTTAAGTTCTAGTGCAGTTCATTACTGTACTGCTAAAAGTCGAGTAGAGTCACAAAGGATTAGACGGATGTTCTTCCTGAAGTTACGATGTCTTGAGCAATGGTTCTGCACCTGTAAGGGACATCAGAGTCACCTGGAAATAGATCATGCTTAAACAGATTGCTCAACCTCAATCCCAGAATTCCTCATTTATCAATTCTTAGATGGTGCCTAAGAATTGACATTTCTAGCAAATTCAAGGTGATTATCTGAATATTAGCACCTCCCCAAAATGCATGTTAAAAACTGAACCTCAATGCAATTGTAGTAAAAGAATTTAGAAAATGCTGCTTCATCCCTTCCACCATCCCTTCCTTGGATGGTGCAGCAGGAGACACCATCCAAGAGGCAGGGCAAGACTTCACCAGACACCAGAGCTGCTGGTGCCTTCATCTTGGACTTCAAAGCCTCCACAGTTATGAGAAATATGTTTCTATTATTTACAACTCATACAGTCTAAGGTATTTTGTTATAGAAGCCCAAGTAAACTAAGACTCAGGGACCACAATTTAAGAACCACTGTAGATAGAGCTATGTAAATATTAAGACAACAGTGTCCATAGTAGGGACTGCATTATAAAGTGTTTTTGATGAGCTGAGTGAATGAAGAAAAGATGACAGTGCTGATTGAGCTGGCGAGTGTACTCTGGGAGGGAAGTTGAAAATGAATTTCTGATTCTTTCCTTTTTCCATTTTTGAGACTGTATTTATACATCTTTATGGGATACATTATGATAATTTGATATATCCACACTTATATAATGTATAATTAAATCATGGTATTAAGCATCTCCAAGTCTTCAAATCTTGGTCATTTTTATGTGTTAGAAATTTTTTACTTTGTCATATTGAAATATATTGTTTCAACCAAGAGTTACCATACTGAGTTACAGAATACTAAATCTAACTCCTCCTTTCCATTGAGTGGCCCTTATTTGACTTCTTTTTGTACCCTGACCCTGCTGCTCTTCGTAATGTCTAGTGATTGTTTTTCCCCGCCGTTCCTCTGAGACTGAATTTTTAGGTTTTACAAATGAGTTAGATTAGTCTGTGTTTGGGGCTTATTTCACTTAACATAATAACCTTTGGTTCTATGAACATTGATGCAAATGACAGGATTTCATTTTTTTTATGGCTGAATAAGCCATTGTATGTATGTGACACATTTTCTCTATCCATTCATCCACTGATGGGCATCGTGACTAGTGCTGCAATGAACCTGGGAATGTAGGTATCTCTTTGGTATAAAGATTTCATCTCCTTTGGATCTATACCCAGTAATAGAATTGCTGGATCTTGTGGTACTTCTATTTTTAGTTTTTTAAAGATTCTTCACACTGTTTTTCATGATGAATATTCTAATTTACATTCTCACTAACAGCATAGAAGAGTTTCCCTTTCTCCAGCATCCTTGCCAGCATTTTTTGTTTTATCACTTTGGCAGTAGCCATTCTACATGAGGTGAGATGACATCTTTTGGATTTCATTTGCATTATATTTCGTTTGCATAATATTGATTATTGTCATTGAAACTTTTTTCCTTTATGGCCATCGTATGTCATCTGTTGAGAAGGGCCTGTTCAGATCTTTAGCCAATTTTAATTGGATTATTATTTTGGGTTTTATTGCTGTTCACTTTTTGAGTTTCCTATGTGTTCTGAATGTTAATCCCTTGTCAGATGAGTAGTTTGCTTAAAATAGATGAATTATGCAGGTTGTCTCTTAGCTCTGTTGATTGTTTCCTTTGTTGTACAGAAGCTTTCTAATTTAATTCCGTTTCTCTATTTTTGCTTTTGCTGCTTGTTACTTTGGGGTCCTATGTACTAATCCATTTATTTGTACCAGTATCTTGAGGTGTTTTCCATATATTTTCTTGTAGTAATTCATAGTTTCAGATTTTACATTTAGGTCTTGAATCTATTTTTAGTTGACTTTTTGGGTATGGTGAAAGGGAAGGAACTAGTTTCATTCTTCTGCATATGTGTACCTAATTTTGCCAGCACCAATTACTGAAAAGACTGTCCTTTCTCTACTGTTGTGTTCTTGGTGATTTTGTCAAAATAATTGGCTATATTCCTGTGGATTAACTTCTGGGTTATATAAACTGTCCCATTATCAGTGTGTTTGTTTTTATGCCAGTAGCACTTTTTAAAATTTTGCTCAGGATTGCTCTGGCTATTCTGGACCTTTTGTGGTTCCATATTGTTGTAGTTTAGATATAAAGTATCCCCAAAAGCTCATGTGTGAGAAAATGCAGGAATATTCAGAGGTGAAATTATTCAATTATGAAAGTTATGACCTAATCAATGGGTGGTGGATCAATTGAGCAGCAGCTGTAGGCAGGTAGGGCATGACTGGAGATGGTAAGTCACTCGGAGTATGCCTCAGGGTTTATATTTTGTCTCTGGTGAGCAGAGCTCTCTCTGCTTCCTGATTGTTCTGCGCTGAGCTGCCCTCCTCCTCTATGCCCTTCCAAAATGTTTTATGCCTCACTTGAGCCCGGAAGTTTGGAGTTGACTGACTATGGACTGAATTTTTTAAAGCATGAGCCAAAATAAACATTTCCTCCTCTACATTTTTCTTTTCAGGTCACTTTTCATAGTGATGCAAAAGCTTACTAAAACACATAGGAATTCTAGGATTTTTTCTGTTTCTGTGAAGAAAGTCACTGGTATTTTGGTGGAAAGTGACTTGAATCTGTAGGTCACTTTTGAGTAGTATGTTCATTTTAACAATATTCATTTATCTGAACCATGAAAACAGGGTATTATTCCATATTTTGTGTGTCCTTCATAAATTCTTTCATCAGTGTTTTATAATTTTCATCTGCATAAATAATTTACCTTCATCCCCTTAAATTTGGATGGCCTTTATTTCTTTCCTTGTAGTTCCTTGCATTAAAAGTTTTAGAATAGTTTGAGAACTGGATTTAGTTTTTCTTTAATGTTGTCAACCCCATTACTAATTGTTGTTTGTTTCGATTTTCTATTTCTTTTGGATTTGATTCCGGTAGGTTGTATATGTTCAGGAATTTATCCATTTCTTTAAGTTTTCCAAATTTTTTAGTGTATAGTTGTTTACAGTAGCTCCTTGTGGTCTTTAGGGTTTGTGCTGTATCAGTGTAATGTTTTCTTTTTCATTTCTGATGCTATTTATAATGGGTTTTTTTTCTTGGTTAGTCTAAAGGTTTGTCAATTTTTATCTTTTCAATAAAATAATTCTATTTCATTGATTTTAAAAAATATTTTTGTCTCAATTTTATTTATTTCTGCTTTGATCTTTACTAATTTCTTTACTAAGGTTCATTGTTAGGTTGTTTACTTGAAATTTTTCTAATTTTTTACTTAATTTTTATTAGTAGAAACTTCCCCCAGTACAGTTTTATTTTCTGCATCCTATAGATTTTGATTGGTTGATTTTCATTTATTTCAAGAATTTATTTCCCTTTTTATTTTCGCAATAACCTTGGCCATTTGGGATCATATCATTCAATTTCTACCTGTTTTCATATTTTCTATTCCTCTGATTGATTTTTAGTTTTATTCATTTGTACTCTGAGAAGATAACATGATATGATTTCAGTTTTTAATATCTATTGACACTTGATTTGTGGTCTGACATATGTACTTCGGCCCAAAGCTTCTGGCCTCCTGCTACCCCTGGGGCAGGATGACGTATAGTAGGGGCTGTTGCAGCAACTTAATTTCTGGGAACTGGGGAGTTCAATGTAAGTTCCTTATTTGGAGCCCAGCAGTTGCTCTTGACCAGTCAGCTCTTCAAAATGGACTTAAACCCTTTGAGGATTATGGAATTCTGCAGGTAGGAGTGCCAGCTTGCTGCTGTGAAGCAGGTACCTGACATTTTCCAAGTTGCCTTTCCCTGGCAATGTGAAAGTCACCCCTGCCCAGCTAGAGCTGAAGTTGCTATTTACTTTGTTCTTTTCTGTAGTTCACCTTTCCAGCTCTCCATGCTGTTTTGGGGGTTCCTGTCACTCCTACTGATTTTGAGTTCTCCATCACTCTTCTCAAGATACGGTTTTTCCTCTTTAATCCTGGTTTTTCTCTGATACAGTCAGGAGCAGGGAGCCTCTCTGCAGCCATTGGATCTACTCCCTTCCCTTTTTCTTCCTAAAGAGCACATCATTATTCACATTGGATGGGATCATTTCTCTGCTTCTTAAGATAACACATGCAAGACAGACTTGGGGACTGAAGGCAGGCAGTATGAAGACAGGCATGTATATGCTCCATGCTCCAGGGCAGGACACCACCAAGAGAGGTTGAATTTCAGTTTGATTCCAGGGGACAGTATTCCTCAGAGTTCCCTCCATCCATTTCTTACTTTTCATGATATCTTTTATCCACGTGCTACATAGTTCCTTGCTACAGCTGAACTACCTGGTCTCCTATTTACATTCAGAAAAGGGGTGGCCTGGAGGTGCCAGAGCAGGTTTGCTAGAGACAGGTTGCTTCAGGGCAAGCAAAAGAACATTTAAAATCTAACCATGGGCTAAGCACTAAATTTTCCAACTCTATTAAGGTGTTGTTGCTACCAATTGAAAATCCATTCTTCAGATGTATTGACAGCCACTTCCAAATTGCATCAAGTAGGGGACTCAGGAAGGAGTTATTTACAGCGGTGTATATTTTAAATAATGTTCTTCTAATTTAGCCTGACAGCCCATGATTTTAAGACACGGTTTGACACAATCTAAAAACCTGAAGAATTGATGTAATTAGGGAGAAAAGTCAAACCATAAATCTAAAAGTGTGAGAAAATATTAGCATTCATTTCTATTTTTAAATTTTCATTCTTTCAGCTTATATGAACACATGCACATTAATTAGGCTATGGGTTTATATAGATACCTTTTCTATTATAATACTGCAAGACATATATAATTCTGTAGTAGTCATTCCAGAAAAAAAGATTTTAACAAATGCAATAGTTAGAAATCAATTCAAAAGTAGCCAGCAAATAGAGCAACAATAAGAAAAAAAAATCTGGAGTCTTTTTTTTTTTTTTTTGAACCAAAGAGAAATAAAGTAAAGAATGGGTAATTATGAGATGGGAGAAAAATGGGTTGTTCATGATGAGACTTGTTCAAGAATAAGCTGGAAATATTGATGAAGATGCCAAAGTGACACAAATGCAGAGATTTGGCCAGGATTAGAACCCGTAAGTGAAGGTGATTGGAAGTTCAGAGAGTACTTTTTCGTCCTTATTGCATCTCTCTATTCCTTGTTGCACATCTGCTTCCCATTTCTATTTTTGGAAAGTAGCCTACACAAAGAAAATTAGATCTACTACTACTTCTCAGGTAATCAACTATATTCGAGAAAACTCCAGCCTGAGACCTCAGGGCATCATTCCAGTTCTTTGTTAGGAAGAGGACACTGTTGGCCCAGCTTGCTTGTGTTCATTCAGCAGCTGTGGAGGGATCCATACTGTATTCACCTCACTGCTTCCAATTCTGATTGGGTGGGATAACACTTTCCAAACAAGCAGACACATTCTTAGCCCTTGAGATGGGAAGACACTTTAAAATTGTCCCATCTGCCAAGGAACCCTAGAGTGCTTGTGAGAATCAAGCACTAGATGTGATTTCCAACTGAACAACCTTGCAAGTCTCCTCTAATGTCATCATTCGAAGAGTATGACTGACAAGGAGAGATGAAGGGACCGCAAGAGGAGTGATGGCGCTTAGATTGTGCCTACCTTGGTGACATTTTGAAGATTAATTAGATGTTTTAGTACGAGCTTTGAAGATGAAAAGGACTGGGAGCATTACTAAGCCTTTACTACCAATTCCTGGGAAAGGAGTTTGGGAGATGAATTAGTGTCAGGGCTGTAGTGCTGTAAGAGTCTAACTGAAAAATTGCCTATGCTGTTTTACAGGATATCTTTCACCCCAGAGAAGAATTGCATGAGGCTCAAACACTGGAGTTGTACTGGGAAAAGAAACTAGGATTTTAGGTTTACCAAACAGCCTTAAGGTCATTCATTATGCTAACTCGTCATATAATCAGCCATCAAAATTGGGGTGATGGGCCTGGGGAAAATCCCTGTGAATGCTCATACACCCTTCCTCATTTTACAGATGCAAACCTAAGCTAGGTCACAGCATAACTGGTGCTGTTATTAGAGTCTTCTAATTTCCACTCACAGAGGCACAGAAAATTTCTCTGTATGGTGTGATTTATGACTTGGGAGATTCTAGGAAGCCCTTTCTTAGCAATTTGAAAATGTTCTCTGCTCTAGCCTATTATACAGGAGCCACACAAATTTTAATTGTTGACTTTCTATTCAGTACTTCTTGCTATTGCTTCTTGTTCTTTTTAGATGAAAGTATTGTAAAGGACAGGTAATACGTGAATTTAGCAGCCCATTCCTAATACTTGTTGGAATGACAAAGGAAACAGATATAGAATCCAAAAAATATGACACTGAATTTAAGCTCTACCGTTTACCAGCTGTGGGACGTTTTATAAGGTCTCTCCAACAGAAGTGTCAGTTTATCACTTGTGAAATGAAGAAATATCGGTGTCACTCTCACAGGGCAGATAGAAATAATGCATTTAAGGGCTAATTGGACCCCCAAATAAGCACTAAGTGACACATTAATATTAAGCACTAAGTAAGGAGAAGGCACCATCATCGTCACTTCTGTCCCCGAGTTTTTTTTTTCCTGGTTTAATCGTTTTTTTAATTGAGAAATTTATTTGTTGAACAATCATACAAATTTTAACAATATAATATATGATGTATATAGCTTCTGAAAATTGGATTTACCCCCAAGAGTGCCACCCTCAATTACCCACCCTTATCCCTCCCTTCCCCTTCCCACAACTGTATCCATCTGTTACTAAAGTTCATCCCTCCACTAGCAGAGATGTTCTGATAAAACTCGTGACTGCCAAGGACAAACACGAGTTTTACCAGAACATCTCTGCTAGTGGAGGGATGAACTTTAGTAACAGATGGATACAGAAAGAGAGGCTCAGATTTGGAGCATGAAAAGACAACTTGTCAAGCATGGTGGGGCACATCTGTGATTACAGTGACTTGGGAGGCTGAGGCAGGAGGATCACAAGTTCAAGACCAGCCTGAGCAACTCAGTGAGGTCCTAAGCAACTTATAGATCCTGTCTTAAAATGTAGAAAAATAAAAGGGCTGGGGATGTGGCTCTATGGTAAAGCATCTCTGGGTTCAATTCCCAATACCTCTCCCCCAAAATAAGAAAGGAAGAATTTTTCATATTTTCTAGTATGGTACATGGTCAGTGTTAATCAAAACAAAACTCTTACAAGCATCTGTGAATTAAAAAAATATTTGCATTAAAGAAATCCTCAATGGAAGTTGTGTTTATTTAAAGTTACCATCAATCACTTTTTGATTACTTGATTTTTAAGCAATATTTAAAAGTAGAATAATACATAAGGTATTTAATACTATCTGTGGAAGCAAAAACAGTTGTATATTCCTTTCTCTGTATTTTTATAAGCAAATATTGTTTTTAGAGCCTGTTTCCCCAATTGGTCTTAGATATAGAGTCTAAGAATCTTAGGGATTGGCCTTGAGGTGACCCTATCTGAAATCAGGTGCTGCAATTAATTTGTAAAGTCATCCAAGGCCAGGATGTCACCTTCCTATGAAACACAGCTCACCAAATCTGCTCCTCCTGAGAACCAGGCAGAGATGAACTGCAGCTAATACATTTTCTTTGCTTCATATTAGTTGATTCATATGTTCAGATATTTATGAACCATCCACGTCAACGTGACTGGTGAATTTGTGGTAATTTCAGGGGTCCCCACTGAAGTGTTAGGTGTCTGTAGTCATAAAAGATCCATGGTTCAAAAACACTGTGTCCCTCTTGGCTGTATTTCTCCAGATCCACCTAATTTCAGTTTTCCTGAGAAATGTATGCACATTGGACATTCAGAAAATAAAATAACTTATTTCTAGCTCTATATTCCCTTAAAGCTCCCAAACCTGGTGAGTTTTCATTTCTCAAATGGTTTGTAAGACTCTCCTGTCCCCATAGCTTAAACTGTGAGTAAGTAACTTCAACATGGACTCTGCAGGCTTACCACCTGTCTTAGTCCTCTAGACTTCACCAAGAAGAAGGAATAGAAAAGGCAAGGCCTTTCTTGCCCTGTTGCCTTCCTGAAAGCTGGATAAAGGCTGGCCTCAGATGAATTCCCTGGGCCTTATGATTAGATTCTCTTCTGGTCCTATCAGGCCTTCCAGTTGGTCTGCTCTAGACAGAAGGGACCAAATGCATGTTTAATCACTTCTGTCAAATAATAAGGAGCAAACTGAAAAGTAAGTCAGTTAACCTTTAGTTGGAACAGTAAAATCCCTAATCCTCCTTCTAGAAGATCTCTCCTAAAGCTCAATGTCCAGTGTCATTTCTTGTGGTGTCTTCCACTCATACATAGCTTATATAGAGGCCTTTTCAATAGATAGAAGTGACAAGGTGAGCTGGTAAAACTCCGCTGGTAAATTAAGCCAGCGGTCTGGCCTGTCAGAGGTAGTAATGTAGAGATTAGAGAGCAGACTTACCAACTGGTTTTAATGACATGGTGAAGGGCTTAGTCAAACTCGCTGAAGAGATTGGACTCTGTGTGAGGGGCGGCTACAGCAGTGATACGAAATGGGATGACATATTTGGGAAGGATAATTTTTACAAGAAATTTACTTTTGTAAATTTCATCCATGAAATGCAGGTTTAAATTAGTCTACAGAAGCCACTGTGTGGACCTTCCTGTACAAGAGAACTTCCCCTTGTATCGAGCCATTAGGAGAAGCTCTGGCATAGTGAAGTGCACTGGACTAGGATGAGGAATCTGGGTTTAAGTTCTCACCCTTCCATTTATTCTCTTATGTGACTAGAATAAACCCCCATAAACTCTCTGGGTCTCATTTACTTTTTATTTTTTATTTTATAAATTCACTTCTTTTTACTGAGACAGGGTCTCAGTAAGTTGCTGAAGCTGGCTTTGAACTTAAGATCCTCCTGTCTCAGCCTCCTAACTGCTGGGATTATAGGCATACACTACCATGGCTGACTTTGGGTCTCATTTCTTAGCTGCAAAATAATAAAACTTGTCCTCATAGCACTTAAATGCTGTAGAAAAGTGAAATAATCACCTGAAAATACTTGGTAAACAATAGATAGATGAAGGTGTGTGTGCACACTAATTTATAGTTCAATGTGTGCACACACTCTAATTTATAGCTCATTGCTCTATCAGATAAATAACCCTTCATTCTCACATGGAGTCCCTGCACTACGAAAGCTTCACTGAAGGATAAAACTGATTCCTTCCTGTGCAAGGCTTATCAAAATTTCCCAAAGCTGTTCTCAGAAAATAAAAAAAGCAAGACGTTATTTAGTATAAATTCTCTTGATACCTACATGGTGAACATATTTCACTACTTTCCCTCCCATTCCTCCCACATCTCAATCTTCTAGGAATGATTGCTGTACTCACATCCTATGTGGCTCAAACAGGATCTGCCATAAGGACTGAACTCTGTGCCTATGTGACAAAATCTAAGCATTGGAATAATTCCCTGCAATATGTCTAATTTGAACCAAGAGTAGGAGACCCTTCCTTTTGGGTGGCACTGGCTGGTGCTGGGAGGATTGTGAATGGGGTGGTCCAAAAGGGATGAAAAGAAGTCAACATTCAGAGAATCAGATGCAGATGCAGTTTAAGGACAAAGCTCTAACAGGAGTAGCAGATTCACACTGCCTTTCTTGTAATTTAATTCACTAACCTAGAAACTTTTAGTGATGACCTCATTAGTTTTAAATTTCTGTCATTTACACATTAAAAAAAATCCTCCATGACACATCCAGAGCCATTACTGGAGATTTTTTTGTTTTATTATAAATCTTAGTGGGCTTTTATTTGCAGTTTTATTTTGAACAAGTATGATAATTTAAAATATGATCCGCAAATACTTTGACATTCTTCTCACTGAAGGGAAGGATTCACATCATCTCCCCTGTAGTCTTGTCAGAATTCTGCTCACTTCAACCAATGGAGTATGGCAGAAGTGAAATTCCGTGAGTCCCGAGGCTAGTCTGGTGGAGTGTGCAGTTTCCACATGGCCCTGAGCAGCACCCACTCTGGGGGACACCAGCCATTGCTGGGGTCTCAGCCATCCTGAGACCACTGTACTATAGAAACTACCTGGAAGTATTCTGGGCAACTGATCCTAAGAGCTTCCAGCCAGCAGACCCGGCATCTGCCAGTTGTATGGGGGAACCAGCTAGGAAGTCTGACCCTACCCAGCTTTCAAAGGATGGAGCGCCTCTGACATTTGGCTGCTTCTGCCCATAAAGGTTCTAGAAGAGAACAGTTCAGCCACACTCTTTCCAAATTCCTCAGCAAAACGTTAGAGTAAAGAAAAAAATCGGTGTGTGACAAAGCATTTGAAGACTCTGAGGCTCCTAGAGATTATGCATAAAACTGAGGGTAGTGTGTCTCTTTGCAGAATCAGTGTGTGAAATTAATGAGATGGTACCTAAAAAGCACCTCACGGTGCACCTATCCACCACCAATTCTCAATAAATATTTCTCACCTTATTTTCTTCCCATAGGTGAGACCATCTAAAAGTTTTATAAACTCTAAGAAATTTTGCTAGTTTCTATTATTTCCCTCTTAGACCCACTTTCCAACAAATATATTCCCAGAATACCCAACCACTAACCTGAAGTATATTCATAACCCTGCTGTTGGATCATTTTTCCAGAGCCTTTTCTTCAGTGTCCACAATTCTTAGGGCCTGTAATTTTTATATTAATATTCCATTTTCTTTAATCTTTAATGAGTTACTTAAAGACAGAGACAATATTTGATAGAATAATCTTTTAGTTCCCTAGGCAGACTAATGAGTCATAAATACTTACTGAAGTCCAAACCAGACATTTGAATTTTCAGTAGTAGAATAAAGTAACTTACCTCATTAGACGCAAGAACATAGTTGCCCTGCTCCTTACATGCCATTCCTCGTTTTTCTATAAGTTTATGAAATTTTTGTTTGTGTTTTTTTCTAAAGTGATATCAAAGGAACTTATCATAGTTTCATTTTGCCATCAAGTTAAGATGACAAATGTTCAAGGCTCCTGATGAGAAAACCACATCAGTCAGAGAAGCTGACAGTGATGAGAACAACTCTTCCCTTAAAAAATGCCAGACATAAATAAAGAAGAAAAATACCTATTTATAAATGGAGGGGAGAAGGGAGAGGGCCAGAGTAGACAATATCTTTCTCAGGTGTGTCTAACTCTTGACTGCTTCAAGAAATTAGATATATTTCGTGATGGGTAAGGGAATTAGGACTCTATTTGTTGAATTTATTTTTTACAGTTCAGTGGTGAGAATAACGAATTCCACAAATAGATTTCAAGTTGGTCAAGCATTTTGGCTTTGGGAAGTTAATCTCCGTGCTCGCCTGGGAGGGTTCAGTGCAGCGATGACAAGTGAGGGCGAAGAGTCCAAGTTCTGCGCAGTTCAGAGCCTCGAGCCCTCAGGGGACTTGGTGGGTGGAGGGAGGAGCTGACCAGGGATCCTTGGTTGTTATTTTATTACACTCTTTCTTCTTTCTGTTGTCTCTGCCAGAAGCTGTGCTGGAAGCACATGGGCTTCTCGGGTGTTTATATTAACTGGACTCCATCAAGGAATCCTGGTTTGACCTTGCTCTTTCTTGTTGTGATGGATGAGTGGTGTGCACTGGCTTTATCAGGCAGGCGGCCTGTGCCTGTGGGGCAAAGATCACGGGCAGGAAGGAAGGGATTCAACAATCTCCCCTTGGCCCCTAAGGGATGGGATGACTTACCTAGTTCAGATGTCCAGACGCAGAGACTGAGGAGCCCCCTGGGCAACTCATTTAGTTTAACAGTCTTTGTACCTAGCTTCATCCTTCCCTGCAGATAATCCTGTCACTGTGTGCTCTGACTTAGATGTTTCTTCTGTTCTGCCCTCATGCATTTGAAGCCAAAACATCTTTTCCCAAAGGGGTCATCGCTAAGTCTCCCCTCAGGACTCCCGCATCAGTTAAGGAGTCCAGAATTCCGTAAGCTTTCCCTTGCTCCTGACCTATGGGAGTCTGTTACATTCATGGTTCACTTCTGTGAAGTACCTTACTTACACCGTGAAACTCTTACTAGCCAGAAGTGTTCCCTTCATCGGGGATTCTCCTTCATGCCTTGATAATAAGAATCATGCAAGCAGTTGTAGTTAGAATTCTAAGATGGCTGTCACGATTCCTGCCCACATGGTGTCCTTGCCTTAAGTGATTCCTTCCCTTTGAGTGCAGGCAGACCTGTGCATATGATGGGACACTGTTTCAGTGATTAGGCTCCTAATCAATTGACACTTAGCTAGGCAAAATAGAACTCAGTTGGGCCTGGCCTAATCAGGTCCTCTCTGATGTCTGAGGCTAAAATTATGAAAGGGATTTTGATATGAGAGTATTCTCTATTTTGGGATTTGAACATAAAAGGGACCACCTGCGATGGACTGGAGAGTGACCTCAAAGAGCTGAGATCCATCCTTCCCGAAACTCATAAGGAATTGAATTTGCCAACAATTCAAACCAGCTCAGAAATGAAATGTTTCTTAGTGAAGTCTCCAGAAGAGAAGGCAGCTGGCTGACACCTGGCTTTTAGCCTTCAAGAGCCTGGGAAGAGAAATTAGCCACTCAGTGCCTGGACCTCTGAGAGAACAGCAAGGTAATAAATACCTGCTATATTAAACTTTCCCTAAGTTTTCGAATTCCTACAGTTGTTATGCCCAAGTATTGAGTCCCCAAAGACCACCAAGGAGCCGAATCTGATGCAAATACATTAGGGTCTTTTTATTGCAAGCTCGAGCCTGGGCTCCCTCCAATGCAGTGGATTTAGAGGGAGGGAGCCCTGAGCCCTAGTACAGTGATATTTTTATAGGGTTTCATGGTGAAGTGGGAAATTCAAACAAAGCAGAGTATAGGATTGGTTGATCTTCTAACATATATGACATATTTCTATCAGCCGTGGTACCCTTTGTCTCGGACTTCTACCATATGTAGTGTGGTATGTTAGGAAACTCGCCAGCTCCTGATTGGCTATTTATTTGCTAAGGGTCAGTTTATCTGGCGGTATGAAACGTGGTTCTTTGTTCTTAGTAAACGAGAATTTAGGGCTACTTCAAATACTATTCAAAAATGAGGCCTCTAAAGACTACAACACGGTTAAGTTGCTGTGCACTTTCTCTCAGCAGCCCCTGCTCTGCCCTGTCTCGCACCCTCCCGCTCTCTCACACTCCCTCCTCGCACCCGCTTGCTCCCTAAGCCTTGCTCAAGGCTCCACTCCGCACTCACTCTCATTCCCCCCTTTCCTTGTAACTTAGGGATCCAATCCTGGTCCCTAATAGTTTGAGTCATCTACATCAAGTGACCTATACTGCTATCTTAATACCATAAGTTGAATGGTGTTCAAACGATCTTTAACAAAAGTAACTAACCTATTAAGGATACAGGGACCAAAGGTAAGCAACAGCATCAAAATAATTAGGGGACCTAAAAGTATAGAAACTAAGGTAGTTAACCAAGGGGAAGTACTAAGCCATGTTTCAAACCATCCTTCTTGTTGCTCCCTTTCAGGTTTTCATTTGGCCAGGCCCTCTCTAATCTTGTTTTATCATAAAGGCAGACACCCCACGTTAGTCCCCCCACCCACCTGGACTCCTGCCTACCCTTGGCCATAAATTTGAGCATGACAGGGTTACAATTACCTTCTATAGTTCCATCAGGTAGCCTTGCCTCATTGCACAGTAGGCGTTGGGACCCCGGCAACCAAGACATGGTGATCAAGTCCCCAGCATGGGGGAGTCCCCCGAATGTGCCCCATTGAAACACAAGACCAGGAAGCACACTAAAAATCTCACCCTCTCGGGAAAGATGATCATCCCCAATTTTCTCCTCTTTTGACCCACATTGTTCTGCCTACACTGACCGCCTAACTTTTTCTGCCTCACAGTAAGCCTTGAGATAATCAGTGTCCATTGTCAGTTCAAAAAAAAAAAAAGAAACAGAAAACAAAAACAAAAGAAAGAGACCAACCCGAAGCTTGACTCAATGAACAGAAGCAGCAAGCACTGGCTCCTTAAAAACCATGAATTCCACTCTCATTTTATTTGAATTTATAAGACTTACCCTCAAGCAATGTTTTTCCCCCAAACTGCTTTGTCCTATCTTATACTTTTATTGATACAGGATAATACTGGTGAATCAGAAGTAGCATTTTGATCCAGACCTTTGGTTTTTTTATAGGTATGAGCCACTGAGGGAACTTTTCTATCTGTGCTTTTGAAAAATCAAACGCAGATTTGAGTGTTAAAATTATTATGCTTGAACTCTTTTATAAAATGCAAATGGAATATGATAGTATTGTCCTTCCCACTTAGAAGGGAAACAGGTTTTTGACAGTTTGACATTGTCACACTGACCCATGATAGCTGAACGTCTGGGCTCATTGCCCCTCCTGCCCTAATGAGTCTGCACAGTTTTCTTCCGCTTGCCTGGCGCACTCTTGGGATGCGTTATCACCACTGTCAGGCTCTGCTCCTGCCTCCAGGTGGAGAAAATGTAAGGCCTCTGGTGTGGGGCTCAGAATCAGAGACGGCCTTGCTGCTGAGTCCGTTCAGATCCGGTGTCCTGAACACGAGCACGGAAGGAGGACTTTATTTTGTTTTTGGCCTCATCTCTGCCTTGTATCCAGGTCCCATTTATCAGTTTACTTTCTGATTCAAACACACGTTCCTTCAAGGAATCACTCCATTTTTAGCACTGCCATAAAGCCAAAGCACAGAATTTCCACATGAGCACAAGGAAGGAAGAGTGAACGTTGTGGAAAGGACTGAAGGCAGCGGGGGGAGGATAGGGTGCCGAGTGTGGGGGATTGGATACAAATATGGAGGAAGAGTGGAAAATCACACTAAACAGAAATGAGGACAAATACAAGAAGGAACAGGAAAAAAACATAAAACAACTTACCCAAAGGATAGAGAAAGAAGAACTGCAGGAAAACTGTAAGCTAAGAAGGGCCCAGGAAACTCCAGAGCATTGGAAGTTTCTGAGTTTGATTTCTCCGCAGTTAGGGTCTTAAAGATGCACTGTGTGAATATGCAAAAAACGAATGTCACCATTTCTGTGGTTATTGTCAATTCAGAAGTCAAATCAGAGTGAAGAAAATCAGATACAGGTAATAATGATGACATTTTGGCACCATGTGTGATTACTGTTCTAAGCATTCTCATTTTAGTTTGGACAAAAGTTCTCTGAAGTTATCACTATTATTATGCCCATTTACATGAGTAAACTGAGGCACTGGGAATTTAATTTTGAAAGGCAGGATGGAAGCAAGGAATACTGAAGAGGACTGTTGTAGAAATGTAGAAAATTTGTTGAAGATGGTGGAAAATGAATGTGGGCACGTAAGGAGCAAAGCAAGGCTGTGGAAGTTGTCGGAGCCCACAGGAAGAGATCTGGCTTTTGTGCCGTGTAAGATGGCAAAGCGTTGAAGAGCCAGGACTCAGGGTGCCTCCTCTGCTGGCTGCACAGCGAGATTCGGCACAGGTATCCAGTCTTATCAGCCTTGATGTCCAATTCATGAAAACCAAACCGGCCATGTTTTTTTCTTTTTTCTTCAATATTAAATGGCATTAACTCAGCCTTTTCTTTGTTTTCTTCTTTTCTTGGCTGTTAAATAGAACATCTTCTCTCTGAGAAGGCCAAGACCATGATGATGCATTTATCTTGGACACAAAAATTCAGGAGACATTAAAGAAAAACTCAGTGATCGAGACAAATAACATTTTGACATGGTGATGAAAAATCAAATTCAATGTCAAGAAAACCCTTAGTGAACAAAATATCACACTTCTAAAGACATAATTACAGATGTATGCTTTTGCCTTGGGCTCCAATATGGCTTAACACAGCACTGGTGAATATTTCCTCCCTCTGATGTTTTGTGCTCCAATATTCCTTCTGCTTGCTGTATTAGGTACAAGCTAGAGGTGGTTGGCTTCTCTGTCTGAAGCTGAAATATAGGGAGAATAAGAAGAGACAGGACAGGTATTGTGTGTTGTGGAATTTATTAGGCACATTATTACTTTCCTTTAATTTGTTAAAATTCCCTAAAGCCTGTCACCATCATAATCTCCACCACACAGTGATGCCAACTTAACCTGTCACCATCATAATCTCCATCACACAGTGATGCCAAGCAGGCAGGAGCAGGACCTCCCTGCTCTGGACGCTGCAGTGCAGCACATCAAAGGGAACCTCTGACCTCTGTGACACCTCCTCACTCATGCCAGGGGGACTGACTGCGGATGCTCTAGAGGCAAATGCTGATTGCCTGGAGAGGACGCCAGCATGCCTTTAGAATAAACAAACCGCAACCACAAAGTTAGCACGAAGCTGTGGCGGCCAGCAACTGTAACACTTAGTGCAACTGCTTGCCATGAATTAGAGCACAGAATTTTCTCGAGAGATAGTGCTGATTAAAATGTATGTATGCTCTTCTGGAAGATAACTTTAGGGTTGACAGGAAAACAGCAAAGAGAGCTTTCAAATAAATACCTTTGAGAGAAAAGGCGTTTTGGTACAGAGGAGGATGAATGCTTCTCTCCCTGCCACACTGAGAATTGAGTATCGCAGAGTCATTTGCTGGGTAGTGGGGCTAATTTTTCAGAAAGCTAAAAGAGATGAAGAATGAAAAAATGAGTCAGCTAAATTCTTAGTACCTAACAAACAAAATTTTCTTTGGCACTGACCTTCTCCTTAATCACTTGCCATCACAGACACATTGTTCAATATACTTTGATAAAATACGTTTGCCATTTTTCCAGTAAGCAAGTAAGACAGCAGCCCTTGCCCTTAGCAAAACCCTCCTACTTGCTGACTTAATTTGCCAAGTGTGCATCTAGAAATCCCTGCAGCATGAGCTGGCTGGAGCTTTATTGGTCTTTAAATACTCATTGAACATACCATAGATAGGAAGCCAATGGAGTAGCTGCTCACTGATGATATTAAATGCAATAAGTGAGCAGTTAATGAGCCTGAGGCATTGCTCGCCCTGTCTTCTTAAGGTGCAAGGACTGGCCTGTCCATGAGTGCTCAGTATTGACACACCCGGACACCTGCTAGGACTGCAAGCTCCCAGACCTCACCCTCTGCCTGTTGCATCATAATCTGCATTTAAACGAGATCTCCAATTCTGACACACAGTAAGATTGAAGAAGTGCTGGTCTAAAAACATTGTTCCTACAAACCTGGTCTTTCAAAGCCATCCTTGTGACCCAGAGGAAATATCAAGTGTGGCATCATAACCTGAAACTGAAAACAAATGTAAAGCAGACTTTAAAAATTTAGTAGCCCTTCTTCTCAGCAAGGAGGTCACAGGGGCTATTATAGTTGATGGGTAATTATTTATAGTAAAAACAAAAGGAGCCTTCATTATAAATAAAACTATTATCAGATAACTATAAATTTTAAGAAAAAACACCCAATGCACTGAGGTTTAGTAGAGGTGATTACTAGAAGCTACTTGAGGGCTGAACAGGGAAGAAAAAGGAGACTAAATCATCTCATGGTGAATCTATGGCTGCAGACTGGGCCATGTCAGTGGTAAATTGGCCCCTATTGTGGATTTTACAAAGTTCTGGTAGCTCACAGAGTCTGTGTCTCGTTGGATGTTGACAGTTTCTACACATTTTCTGCAGGGATTCCTAAGTCTTTGAGGTTTTTTTTCTCTTTTTTTTCTTTTTTGCCATATATAAGCCTTCCTGAGATTTTTATAATAGAATGATAACAGTTACTGCATTAATGGAATTATCTGCTTTAAGGCAGACTCTGATGACTTGAATCATCTCTTTAAATGCAGATGACCCCAAAGGGACAACACTGCATTTCATAAATAGAGAAACAGACACACCCACCCTTACTTCCACTTTTGCCATAAACCATCTTATTATTCTTCAGTAGTTTGGAAAAAGAAGCAATTGTTCTTGCTGGTTTTCCTGTTTCAGTAAGCCAGGTTTTATCAGCTAGTTTGTAGTTGGTCATAGCTGATCTCAGCTCATCATTGTCATCCCTTTCCTGGCCCTAAGACAGGCCACATTCCATTCCCTGCCATGTGATAACCTTTGATTCTTCCAAATTGTTTGCTTTTCCCCCCAATTTTGAGGCCTACCACCCCTCTCTCCAGAAAATTCTTCATGGGTTGCCCCATCCTGCTCTTAGCCACTTGATCTCTGTAGAGTGACACAATGGCTGAGAACAACCGTTACGTCATGACTTCAGTGTGTGAGAGTTCTGTCTCTCCAGGACCCCTGTTGAAGTGGAAAGCTGCTCTCCCATCTCCTACTAATTGTTCATCAGTCATATGCATAGAATTTTGGAAGCGATCCTAATGTAGTTCAAGAAGTTACTTAATAGCATAAGGCAATCCCCAGTTAGAGTCAGCCCTCTGGAGCACCCTGGTGTGTCCCTTTCCAACACAGATTTGTCCTTGAGGGAGATCTAATTTCATCTAATTCTGGAATAACTGAGGTTGCTGTATCTCAAACTTTCTCCTTCAAAACAGAAGAGGGTACACTCAGGTTATCCTGAGAGGTATGGGAACACAATCCTTTAGAGGCTGGATAAAACTGTAAAATTTATCTGCAGTCTAAAGTTAAGTATAAAAATTGTGACTACTCTTCAATATCTTTTATTGCAAAGATGATTGTAATTTCTTAAAACATTACCTAAATTGTACCTCTAAATTTTGGAGTTAAATTGTCCTAGCTCCCTGATGTGTTTATTTTGTGGTGTTAGTATCTCTGGTGCACTGCTGTATGTCCTCCTGGACAGCTAAGTATTAGGATATTACATTCCCCTGAAGATTTTGCAAAATGAGTGGAGAATAGGACAGGCATTCAAAGAAGGACAACTATCTGAGCTGTGTTCGTTGAAAAACCTGAAGAGTAGTAGTTAAAGTGTCTGCTGCCTGCCTTCTGTACTCTCAGCATTTGCTTCTAATTAGCGAGCCAGGGAGAAAATGGAACCTATGTCACCAAAGCAAGTGTTCTTAGTAAGCTTTCCAGACCACTCTTCAGTAAAAACCCCTTTCTTCACCAAATTCTTTGAGAAACATTATAATGAAATTTTTTTTCTGAATATCACTTTCAAATATTTTTCCTATTTTATGATGCAGAGGGGAAACTACTGAGTCGTAGAGATATATGTGTGTGTGTCCTAATCAATAATCTGAAACTAAATGCATCTATGTGACTCTAGTATTTTACCACCTATCTCCTTGCCAAAGGAGCAAATCCTGACATGTAGGAGGGAGTTTGGAAATAATGCTCGAGGTCCACCAACTTTTTGATTTGTGATGTGCTTTGTCACTTGGGAGGCCATCATGAAATAACATCAACAGACTCATTTGATTATGCCCTTGAGCCTGTGACTCTTCTAATAGTTCTTATTGATGAAACAATCTTTGGTTATGAGAGTCTTTGCCAAATAAATTCCTTTGGCTTAAGGCACTTAAGTATTGTGAGATTCAAAATTAGTCAATTATGGGAAATGTCCAAATAGTAATTTGAAAGACAATTTTCGTGTATATTTCTATTTGGAAGAATAATAATTTGTAAACTAAAATGTCTTAGGCAATAACTATAAGTATCAGAACTTGAAAGGACTGATGAATTTGAGAAGGAAAAATTAAAAGCAAAACCTTAAAATATAAGTAAAGATAGAGGAAGGTTAGGATGGTAACCAGTTGGTTGGCTGCCTGAACAAGATTTCCAGGAAGTGAGTTGCCTTTCTGTGAAGTGGGGGAAGGATTATTTTCACTGCAACTCAATATTAGACAAGCAAGAATTAGAGACTTAGAGGCTTGGATATCATAAGTAAGGGAAAAATTAAAAAATATAAAACCACTTTGGAGCCAGGTGGGTGGCTGCAAGGACCCCATACTTTGTTAGCACAATAGGTTTGGTAGACAGAAAGGGAAGAATCGCAAATGCAGGGAAGTCAGAACTGGATGGTGAATCCTAATATCAGAGGGCTCTGATTCTTCAGCGAAACCCAAGTTTTGCATCAATATACACAAGGTAGTGGCGTAGGCTGCGGGAAACTGGGAGCTGGCCACTTTGAGAAGGCAGCCAGCAGGTGCCCTAGAATAGGTATCTGCAGTTGCTCCAAGAGCCTCACCAGTCAAACTGGTTAGGCGAGCCCCACCACAGGAGCTGAGACCTAACATGGAGAATTTCAAGAACTAGCTCAGCTGGCACAGCCCCAAGTCACAAGAGCTAGCTCCCAGGCCCACCTCAGGACCCACCAGTTAGCCCAGTGGGCATCAGCCTCAAGAGTCTCCCCAGGAGCCCCCACCAAGCTCATAAGGTTCTGCAACCTAGCTCTGCTGGCAAACCGCCCCAGAGCCCATGAGCTAGCCCTGTGGGCCCTGCTCCAGGACCTGAAGGTTAGCAACATGGACTCCAGCCACAGGAGCCACCCCAGGAGCAGCGACCTAGCTTTACTGGTGACAGCCCACATGAGCTAGCCCTGTGGGCCCCCATCCCAGAACCTGTGAGTCAGCTGCAGTGAGCCAAACTTGGGAGCCACAAGCTAACTAGACAGTGACAGCAACAGAAACGGTGATCTGGATCTGACACCCTCCCTCAGTTGCTTGGATCTCATTTTCATTGTAACTTTATATGAGCACTGGCAGAACTGAAATATTCATGGTCCAACATAAACACTCAGAGCATCCTCACCTGAAGCAGCCCAGCTGCTGCACAGGCCCAGCAAGTACCCAAGACTCCCCAAGAACCCCTGCCCAGAGCCACCCAGCTGCAAGGCATACCCACCAGGTCCAGGTATACTGGGACAGTCCAGGCCACCAAGGATCCTGGATCCCACCAGGGCATGCACGCAGACCCATTCCTGCCAGGGCCAGTCCTGCCAGTCAGGTACCCAAGAACCCAGTGACTCACCACTGCCACTGCCCTTCAACAACCCAGAGGTCTACCTCATAACCCCAACAGGTTCCAGAAACCTGAGCTGGATCCTAGATCCAAAAGGTGCTGCAAAATCAGGCCCCAAACAGAGGCAGCTTTGTGGAAGAAGGTGGTCATCAGTTGGTAGTGTCTGACCTGACCCTGACCTGCAAGGAAGAAGCACCCAGAGACCAGCCTTGCTTCACCACAGGGAAGACCAATTCAATGATCCAGAAAAGATCCAGAAGAAAGTAGGAAAATTGGTCTCATTCACAATATCCTCAAAAAGAATAAAATATTTGAGAATTAATCTAACAAGGGAAGTAAAAGACCTCTACAAAGAAATTATTGAACATTGAAGAAAGAAATGGAAGAAGACCTGAAAAGATGGCAAGATATTCAATGCTATTGGTTAAGCAGAATTAATATAATTAAAAATGGCCATTCTGTCAAAAGTACTATACAGAGTCAGTGCAATCCCCATCAAGATACCAATGTCATCCTTTACAAAATTCATTTATAACAAGAAACCCAGAATAGCCAAAACATTACTAAGCAAGAAAGACAAAACAGGTGGTTTCACCATACCAGATCTAAAATTATACTATAGCGCTGTAGTAACAAAAACAGCATGGTATTGTTATCAAAACAGGCATGATAACCAATGAAGTAGAAAAGAAGACTCTGCAACAAACCCACAAATCCTCAGACATCTGATATTTGACAAAGGGTCTCAAAATATAACATGAAAGAATGACAGCCTTTTCAATAAATGGTGCTGGACAAACTGGATAGCCACTTGCAGAAAGTTGAAATTAGATCCTTATCTCTCACCTTGCACAAAAGTCGAATTGAAATGGATCAAGGAACTAAAAATTAAACCAGCTATCATACAACTGCTAGAAGATAAATTGGGACCAACACTCTAGCATTTGGTACTTTCTCAACAAGACTCTCAAAGTGGAGAATTAAAGTCAAGAATCAATGAGTGGGATGCCATTAAATTAAAAAAGTTTCCACGCAGACAAGAAATTGGTCAAAACTATCAAGAGAGAACCCACAGAAAGGGAGATAATTATGGCCTTTGATTCCTCCGATCAGGGACTAATATCCAAAATGTACAAAGGACTCAAAAACTAGATACCAAAAACACAGCAATCCAATCAGTAAATGGACCAGAGAGCTAAACAGAAACTTCTCAACAGAGGAAATTGAGAAAGCCCATAAATACACGAGAAAGTGTTCTCAATCACTAGCAATCAGAGAAATGCAAATCAAAACTACCTTATGATTTCACCTCACTCCAGTCTGATTGGTAAAGATGAAGAACACAAACAATAACAAATGCTGGAGGGATTGTGGGGAGATAGGAACACCAGCACACTGTTGATAGAACTACAGACTGGTTCAGCTTCTCTGGAAAGCAGTGTGGAGAATCCTCAAAAAATTAGGGATGGATCCACCATACAACCCATCTATCCCTCTTCTGGGTATTTTCCCAGAAGAGCTAGAATCAGCACATTACAGCGACACAGCAAAATCAGTGTTCATAGCAGCTCTGTTTACAAAAACTAAATTATGGAATCAACACAGATATCCTTCACTGGAAGAATGGATTCAAGGGTTGTGGTATATTTATACTGTGGAGTTCTACTCAGCTATTAGAAAAAATGATATTATGGCCTTTGAAGGTAAATGGATGGAAATTGGAAGAAATCATGCTGAATGAAATTAGCCAACCCCAGAGACTCAAGGATCAAAGTTTTCCCTCGTTTGTGGAGGCTAGAGCATGACTCGGGCTTGAATGAAAAGTAGTCAAGTTCATGTACTAGACTCACCAAAAAAGGTGAAGCAACATATAACCTAGGGGAAACATAGATATGTAGGGGGAGGGGGGAAGGAAAGAAGTAGGATGTGGGGAAGAGGGAAAGAGGGTAGGGAGGGAAATCAACAATGTAGCTTACTCTTTACTCACCTAAGAAGCCAAATAATACTTATTTAATCATTTAATTCTGTAAAATGCATGATCATATATATATATGTGTGTGTGTGTGTGTGTGTATGTATGTATATACATATATATGGACATGTATATACATATACATATAAATATGGAAAGATCTCTATATCTCTTATAGGGAGGAAATATAGAATGGTCAAGAGACTAGGTTGTGGGTGATGTGGTGGTGATTCTGGATTAGGATCAGGTGCATATCAGATTGTTATTACATATGTATTTATGATTGTACAACAGCACAACTCCTCAATAAATAAAAAATAAGTTAAAATAACTTAATGGTATGAAATAAATAAGACAATAGAGACAGAAATTTGCCGCATTTGTAATGTAGTTCTTTGTTCTGGAGATTTGTTCATTATTATGAAAATTAGCTACAATTAATCTTTTTAATTGTTATGAGAGCACTTTATTTTAGAATATATCTTACTGAAAAGACACCATGCATAAAAACATATATTTAATTTAGAAAATAACATTAAAATACTTTTGTACTCACTGCCAGGTAAAGGAATAAAACATTAAAGTTGCCTTGAGGTCTCTTGTATTCAGCGGAATTCTTCACCCTCTTCTTGGGGTAGCAATTGCCTCCATAGTTTGTATATATTAATCTCTTCCTTTAGAAAATTTTTAGCTATATATGACTTTATACTGAATAATGGATGCCTTTGTTTTGCTTTTTTTGTGGTATAGAATATCTATTTGTAGTTTCAGGGACTTGATTTTTGTCCCCAGTCAGAATTAGCTTTGTAAGAATCATTAGTATTGGTAGATAACAGCAATGTAATATTCCATCATGTGACTATACATTTTAAATCCAGTTACCCATTGTCCAATCAGTGGACATTGCTGGTTATAGTTTTTCTATTATGAATAGTAAACAAGGAATATTCTTGAACATGATTCCTGATTTACATTATAAGGATGTATCCAGAGTATATATCTAATAGTAAAATTGTTGAGCTGTAGAGTATGCAAATGTTCAACTTTACATATTTTTATGAACTCCAAAGTAACTAAACCAGCTTCCTGCTCCACCAGAAATGTGTTCCTCTTGATTTAGATTTTTCATTCCAACTTAATGTTTTAGACATTTTAATTATTTATTGGTTTCAAATGACAACTCATTTTCTTTTGCATTTCTCTGATTAATAATCAAAGAATAATGGGATTGACTATATTTTTATGTTAAAAATGTTCCTTTTTATTGTCCATCTCATCAATTGAGATGATTTTCTTATCAATTTCTAATAGTTCTAATAGTTGGTGCATTCTGGGGACCAGTCCTTGATTAAACACATGTGGCATCATAGTTTTTATTTCCTTTGCAATGATTTCTGATGAATATAAGCTCTTCATTTTCAGGAACTAGGGTTAACAATGTTTATGTTCTATTCTTATTTAGAAACCCTTCTCTCCAAAACCAGAAAAATATTCTCTAATGTTTCCTTGTAAAAGTTTGGAAGCTTTAAATTTTTCATTAAATCACAACATAATGAGAGGTAACTTCCTTACATATGAGTTTTCTGTTATTGCTCAGTTGACCAATTTGACTACCCTTGAACAGAATCTTCTGTCCTAATTGCTACAGGATTATAACTCTGAATATTTAGTGTGTCAAAGTCCCTCAATATCATCCTTTTATATAGTCTCACTCCTTGTTCCTTCCCTAAGAAGCTTTGAATTGTCAAGTCTGTTTAAAATTCTATTGGGATTTTGATCAGAATTTTAACATAATATCAACAACTTTTCAGAATTTTGTATCTTTAAGACTAAACTTTCTTATCCATGAATGTAAAATATCTTTAAATTTATTTTCTATTATTGTTTAGTGTTTCTCTTTCAACTTTTATATTTTTCTATCTAGAGGTATTACACATCTTTTCTAAGATTTATTCATATATATTTTGTTAGCTCTGCTGTTTTGTAAACCGTGCCTGTGTTGGGGTTCCCCAAGACCTTCCTCAGGTTTGTAATTCACTAGAAGCATGCACAGGACTTAAAAGTGGTTGTAGTCACAATTATGCTTTATTACAGCAAAAGGACACAATTAGCACATAGAAAATGACATACAGCAAAATCCAGGAAAAATAAGTCACAAAGCTCTGGAGTTCCCTGCCAGAAGCAGATCTCCAAACTGAATCACAAATTTGGAAAGGTACAAAAACAGCCATAAATGGCATGCTAGATAGTAATAAACAACATGCATACAGTTGGAGTGTCAGGAGTGGGGAAAGAGGAGAGGGGAAGAAATAAAATTTGAAGAGACGGCAACTAGCAATTTCTAAAGCTAATTTGAAAAGCAAACCCACCAAAATGAAGAAGCACTAAAGAACTTGGGCAAGATATATACAGAGTAAACCCTGTATGGCTCAGAGTAAACTGCTGAAAACCAAGGACAAGGATAAAATCTAAGAAGAAGCTAGGAAAAAAAGAAAAAAAGATATTACTTTCAAATTACCAAGAATTGAATTTTCACTCAAATGATAGAGGTCAGAAGACACAAAGGGCACAAAGGACATATTCCATTTCTGGAACTGATGCACTTTTGTGATCATGTCTTTTTTTCTTTTTAATTGAGAAATTTGTTTTTTGAACGAGCATACAAGATTTTAACAAAATAATATAAAATGTATATAGATTCTGAAGATTAGATTTACCCCCAAG